>DWAN01000866.1:0-20369 GCA_018230445.1 Heliconius hewitsoni
TGCCTGCGCGATGCAACGGACGAATGGTCGTTGAGTGAATGTTTCATCGAGTACTATGTCGTAACTCCTTACTCAACCCGACCCCCTCTTTGCCAATTTATGTATGTGATATTACTGTGCATTTGTTACGTGACAAAATAATGGGTAAATAATAAAAAAAAGAGGCGAGCTGACACAGATTTATTATATAAAGGTTCCCTAAATGTACCACTGGGCCGGAGTGGTAATGATAATGGTCCGTTTGAGTAATGTCTATACAAAATTGTGTTTCCGTCGTATCAAAACAAAAATTATATAATATATGTATTAGCTTATAAACATTAAATACATGTTAATGTATTCACAATCCACTTTTGTATTGTTTGTTTAAATAGTATCAATATACTATAAATATTTTTGTTTTAGTTAAAGCAACCATTTTAACTATATCTCATATTGATATTGGAAAGGAAAAACTCGATAGTGTTTTGTATAAGATTTTCTAATAAAAGAACATTATAAGCGTGTGAAAAATTGATTATATTCAACAGCACGTGTGTACATCCATATACCTATATATACAAAATCAATTTACTATTGTATGTATTGTATAGTGCATTCTTGTAAGGGTCTGATTGTAAACGCGATAGGTTGTGGGTTCAAAAACTCGAGGAAAATAAAATATTTAATATTTTTATTTCTTCGCTCTGGTAGCTAAAAGAAACGAATAATTTCATAATTTCATACTTTAGCACGAGATACCTTATTACTAAACTTCGTTTATATCCAAAATAGATACTTAATTTTTGTTTTTTTTTTATGCATGATGTCAATATATCTATAATAAAGGTACTCTTTGATTTTTTTTTATTTTAATGATTATTTAAGCAATTAAACAAAAAAAAATAGTATTTAGTTTTAAGTTTACTTAACTATGCATACAAACAAGGCTTCTAGGCCTTCTAGTACAAACACCGTAATGGACAAAAAAAAATCAGTAATACTTATAAATGTTTTCTTCTATTCGTATAGGATATCTTTGATTTGATTGATAAAATAAAAAAAAATATTTAGACTTTTTTTTAATAATAATAAATTTCTAAAAGATCTTTTTACTCGTATGCTCAAGTTTTAATATAAGTCAACAAAAAAAGTAATAAATCTAAAAATCTATTATTTTATATTTATTTTTCTTTATAAAATGTCTGTACGAATTAACATCATAATTTCAACCATATTGACGAACAATTTTGGCCCACTCCCATGGATAGTTTCTTTGCACGAAGGCGAGAGTACGACGGATCTGATGCGTTTCCTGTGTAGAGCATTGAGGGCAGGACCCTCGGAGTACCAACGGGGCTAGAGCTAAAAGAATATAAAAAATATATTATTATTAAATTTTTAGACTTTAAATATAATTGAGAATAAAATTAAGAATAAATCAAATCAAATCAGCTAGCTTTACACCGTATCCCGCACGCATCAAGGTAGGCAGAGAGAACCCAGTGTTAAGATACTCCGTTCCCCACTTTCCACAAAATTCTGGAAGCATTGCGTGTTGATTTGCGAAACTCAACGCCACGCTTTGCCTCGATACCACGGCGAAGAAAAAGAAAATATAGATTTAAATAAATATTTAATTTCCTCGAATGGGGATCGAACCAACAACCAATCGCGTTTAAAGTCACACTTTGTGTCCCTGCGCAACTGATGTAAAGTTAAGAATAAAATGATGCAAAGGTGAATGTACTTAAGACGGTGGCTTAACCATGTTGAATTAAACGTCCGTCGTTTTAAAATGGTCTCATATTCCACTAAATCATGTTAAAGCTGAACTGAATTGAGGCCAGTTGACTTACTTATTAATATGACTATTTATTATTATCATTATATAAAAAAAAAATTTTAATATCTATTAAATATCCACTCCAGAATTCGGCAGAAAATGGGAAACGGAGTGTCTTAACACTAGGTTCCCTCTGTCTACCCTGCTGTGTGCGGGATACAGCGTGAAGCTGATAAAAAAAAAATTAAACATCTTTCCAGTTTAAAGTGCCTCTGCATACGAATAACAAATAACTATGTATGTAGTTGAGTGGCGAAACTCTACACGCTTTGTCTCGACACCAGAGCGTAGAAATGTAAGTTTAAATAAATATATAATTTCCTCGAGTGGGGATCGAAGCCACAACCAGTCGCTTTTACAGTCACAGTTTATGCCCCTGCACCACGACTGGCCTCAAAAAAACTCTAGTAACGTGGCAAACCAAGTTTCAGAATTCTTTGTTGAAAGGAATCTAGGAAACGGAGGATCCTATCCTGCTATAACCATAATACGAATGATGTTAGAAAAAAAATCTGGTGATAATATTTTAATTTAGATCTTTTGAATCGAATTGCTTAAACACCTTGTCACGCACATTGACTCTAATATCATTTTTCGTTTATAATTTTAAGTTAGTTTTCACGCCTTACAGCAGCATCGTAATATATTTCCTTTGTAATTTTATTTTTATGATCTAATATCGTCACGAAATAACGACACTATTACGCTATAGAGGAAGTTTGTAAAGCATAACGTCTTTCAAACACGATCCTAAAAAAGAAATCTTTTTTGCTTCATTTAAAATGGACTACCTGAGCAGTGTTTTGTTTATAGAAAAGTGGCACAAAATTCTCTAAAATTATATTTACAGTAATAATTTTAACGGCCGCAATGGTCGACGGAATTTTAACTTTAACATGAGTTATTACGAATTATATGATATATCGAAATTTTACTTTGTTTACTTGTTTTATAAATTACTAATTATAATATTTTCACAGCAACTGATTTAAATCATTGAAAATAACATGAAGGTAATACAATGTTGTGAACTAGGTAATAAAATATAGTTGTTTTTTTTTATTTTGCTCACGCTGTATCCCTTATATAACGCGGTAGGCAAAGAGAATCTGGAAACTAAATGTTGAGATACTTCGTTCCAATTGAGATACTTCCGTTTTCTACTTTTTGCGGAAATTCTAGAAGCATTGCGTGTTGAGTTTGTCTTGACACTAGAGTGAAGAAATGAAAATATTAACTATATCATTTTCTCAAATCCTCTCCTACTCTCTCATCATTTAATTAATAGTACTAGTTAAATATGTTACGTACTTCTCAGTCTAATACCGACGGGGTCGCACGGACCCTCGCTGAGTGCGCATTTGATATGGCGTTGCATAGTTCCTCGATCAGCCAGAGTTCTTTCCAGCTGAATGTCGGACATTTGGGGCGCCGCCGTCACGGTGACGCATATTATAGAGATTATAAAAACTGGTATTGATGCCTGGAAAAGTAAACAATATTGGATATTACGATTTCAATCACAGCATTTCAAATATCTTAAAGTGCAGGTCTCAAACCAGATCAAATATTATAACTTAATGTTGTATTCCGTATATAGCCGTGTGAGGACACTCCGTTCTCCCCGTTCTCCAGAGAATTTTATATATTTAGCTTATTGAGTCGCGGGACTCAGTGCTTCGCTTTGTCTTTCAAGGAAAGCAAGGAAATGAAAATAATTATTTTTCCAGAGGCAAATCGAATTCGCAATTGTCGCGTTTACGAATGCTTGAAACACAATAGGTGGGACAGCGATTTAATGAAACAACTCTATTGAAAATCTGTCGATCTCAGATAATAATAAAAGATCTGAGATAGCTCTAAAATAAAATAAAAATCTAATGTAGCATTTTATCTATTTTCAACGGCAATACGAGCAATAAAATCAGTATTAACTATTATGAAATTAGAAACGTGAATAGAGAGACACGTAACGAGAGATTAATTAATTAGCTTCACGCTTTATCCCGCATGTAGCCAGGTAGGCAGAAGACGCCTAGTGTAAAGACACTCCAGCCTACACTCTCCGCCGAATTCTGAAGGCCGCGCTTTGCCTACAAATTAACCAATATGTCAAATCGAATCGAATATAGCTGAAAGTGCTTTTGACTGCAACACATGTATAAAGGTACAATTATGGAAGCACTAACTAGGAGTTTAAAAGTTGTAACAGGCATAAAAATCGATTAAATACGTCTTCATCCCTATACCTTAATTGGATGGATGAATTTCAAGTAGGTTCAAATAATTTTTTTCATATGTCCCTAATATTTTTTGTCCGAATAATGATATGATGATTCTATTGCAAAAATTTAAACCGTTACTTCTATTTTAGTAATAAGATCTAAGTGTGGATAATGGTACGTATTCGTTCAAAAATTATTTAAATTTTTAATCTATATATATATATATATATATAAAAGGACTTGTATTATAATAAAAATAAGTAAATTTTTTAATTTATCTTTTTCATTTAATTATTAGCGTATGACTCAACACGTCGATAAAACCGGAAGACTGCATATAATAAATTAAAGTAGATATCCTTGCCAATTCGGTTCCTTGAAAATTGTAGAGCAAAATTTTTATAACTTTTCAACTTAAACATCTTAGTACAGTCAATAATAAATATACGTTTAGTATACAATATAAAAGGAATTAGAATATAATCTTTATACACATAAGGTGTAAATATAAGTAAAAGAGAAACAAATAACTTATAATAATATATTGATGGAATATTGAAAGTTTAATGAAACTTGTAACTTTCTCTTTTTTTATCTTCACGTTGTGTCCCGCAAAAAGCAGCACAGGCAGAAAGAATCTAGGAACCTAGCGCTAAGACATTTCGTTCCCCTTAAGACACTTCCGTTCCCCACTTTTAGCTAAATTCTCAAGGCATTAAATGCGTGTTAAATGGAAATCAACGCCGCACTTTTCTTTGTTTACTATTCACTATCAATATCAATCAACTAGTAAATTAAAACAAAAGTTATAAATATTTAGAAAAGAGAGGCCTAGATATGGCTCAAGTTCTTAGATTAGTTCGTCATAATAAAAATAGTATAATATAATGTAAGCGTGCATGAAGAAGAGTAGGATTGTAGCATGCTAATAAATAAAATTATAAAACATCTATGTATTGCAAACATCTTTAAAATTTACTACTTAAATCACACCAAATTCTTAAAATTTTATCTTTTATCTTTTATGCCCTTTCACAAAGTTAACACTAATTTCAAAATAAACGGTTTTTCACATGTACCTATTCATATGTTCATAAATAATATTTAAAAAAACAACAACAACAACATTATGTTATTTTTTTTTAAATAAGACATCTTCATAGTCTACAGATTATAATTAACGCAATACGCGTCCCCGTGAATCTTAACACATTTTAACTATATCAACGGCAAATAAAAATAATTATAATATGTAAATACCTGCATTTTTCGTAAAAATTATCCAGTAAAACTTTAAAAATCCTGATACTCTAAGTTGAAGTAGAGCATAAAACGGAGTAAAAATTTTACAGGCCTACCATTTGGGCAAGGTGCGGTCGACGCATAGGGTCAGACTGTCTCAATCATCGCATTAACTAATCTGGACTCCCTCCCCTTGAGGTGATTAGGGCGTCAATGTGTTTTATGATAACTCGTTACTACGAAATCCGACCGGTCCCTCTGATCTCTTTGTTATTTTACTCGAGTCGAGGTATCTTGTTAAAACTTTTAAGTAGTTAAGAAGATAAGGTTATTTAGAACGTTCTTAATGAGGACGTGATTGTCCTGTTCTTATAAACTGTAATAATGCGGTCACTCAAGAAGTAAGTAAAAATGTGAAGACAAAGCATTTGGCGGAGCTTAATCATTTTATAAGTATTAGTTGTAATGAGTCAATAAAAGTTAACAATGTTTAGTTAAATGTCATATCTTTTAATAGAAATACTTAGTTATTTTATGGTATTATCGTTTTCCGAAATATTTAGAAATATATAGAAAAATATTTTTATAATGGGAATAATATTTTTTCGGCCTTCATTACTATTTTCTATTTGTTAATGGCTATTTTTTTCTTTCTTCACGTTCCGTTACGCAGTTCACTCCGGATGAATCATCCACTCAACACGCAACGTTGCGCTTTGTCTTGTTTCAAGAAAAGGAATAAAAATAAAACGTTTTATTTCTCCGAATGGAAATAGAAACCCACAATCGTCGCTTTCACAGTCACTCGCTTGTGCCATTGCGCCACAACTGCCTTTACCTATTTATTAATATATTATATAGCTCTTTAGCTATTTTAACAATTTACTTGTAAAGATGTTTTTAACTTAGAATTTTAAAAATCACTTATTCTGTGGCAAATGATAAAAATAGTCCTAGGTCTCTTTTTTATCGTAGGATATATGGATTTATAAAAATAAATTGGTATGTGGTTTATGGATATACACGCTACTGTGCATCTTCTAGTGTCACTACACTAGAAGACGCACAGTAGCGTGAATATCCATATTAATTATAAAATAATATTTAGAATTATAACGTACGTCTAAGATTATGTGAATATACATGAGAAAATACCTGTATAAAATTTTAAATGTTATGCGTTGACTAACTATATATTAAGATTACCATTATTTTACATGAATTATATTTTATACAAGTACAAATTAAATTATGTTAAGTATTTAGTTTAATATATAAAATATGTTAGAAATATAAAAAATATATTAATCAAAGGAGGTTGGAATTTATTAAAATTTTTAATTATTTCTATAAATTTTTTTATTTTTTTTCAGACTGATTTTAATGCTGATTTTTATTTGCCGTTACCATTATGTAAGTGAACTTTAAAATCGTATGTACGAAGCCTTATTTTAAAATGTCAAGCAAGGCAGCTCGCGATTGTGCACAGACTAAAAAGCGGCGCAAAACATTTGTGCAATTCTTTCTGATCGCATAATAAGTTTCCTTAAATTATAAAATTGAATTAAATAATTAATAATAAACATTATCTTAACTTAGTTTCATAATTTGCATATTGTATTAGTGACATAGTACATTGATTGTGTTGTTAAATATGAAAAAAAAATTAAGATGACTAATTAACGAGTTGTCAGTCAATCATATGTTAGTAATTAATGATGTCAGTGTTTGTTTATTAATGACAGTTTTGATAAACATCTCAATATGAATCTTCCTGGAGCTGCTGGAGAATCGTCTTGCAAACGACAAGAAAATGGCGACGCTACAGAACCTGACCGCCCACTAAAGAAAGCTCGTTTTGCTTGGGAAGTTAAGGGCAAATACCATTTAAGAAATGGAATGTCTGAAGTGAAACCTACCACAACAAATGAATCTGAAACAGCCGGATCCTCTTCTCAACATTGCGAATCTAAATTGATTGGTAATACTGAACAAAACCTTGAAATATTAGGTGACTACTTATTGAAACAGGATTTTAACACCTTAGATTCGATTACTGATTCGAATTCGTCTTTAATGCCTAGTTCTAGTTGCTCCATGGAAAAATTGTCGTATCCTACCTTTGAGAATTATACAGCTGTTAGTGATAGTAGCAGTAGTAATGATGAAAGAACATCTGTTTCAAAATCCTTAGTATATTCTAATAAAGATGCAGAAGACCAGTGCATTGCTCGATGGCAAGCAAGACAGGTAATCATATGAAACATATTAGCATTTATTAAAAAGTTTTTGTTTAATTTTTTTTTCTATACATTGATCATGTAATAATCAATACTTTAAAAATTTTCAGATCGCAAAATGTTTTGTTGACAATACTATAAATAGAGTTCTAGACAACTGGATGATTGTACCGCTTCCTACTGATATGGACAATAATAGAGTGCGCGCTTTAGATGCAGCCGAATTTATAAATAATCTACCAGATGACAATAGTGTTGAAAATGAAGCTATTCTTATGGCAATATCAGCACATGGATTACAAAACAACTCCAGTTCAAGTGGAAATGAAAATGATATTGAAAATGAAAATTTACATAATACCAACAGAGATTTGTTTCTATCACCGCCAAGTAGCCCTCTACCATCTGATGATGAGATCAGTTCAGAAAACAAACTAAACAAAAGTACAACACAAATGGACGAAAATTCTGCAAATAACTTAGATATGTCATGGGGATTCACAAAGGAAGTAAATCAAAATAATAATTTACCAATAAATTTTTATCCGGAAAGTTCCAGTTCATCATACCAATATTTGAGTGAATCTGACAATATGAATAGTAGTAATATTGAATATGATGGTGATGAAAATGTAAGCACAAATGGTGATATAGTTGGCAATCATTATGATTTTTTTGATGCAGCTGTATCATTCGCAATACAATATAAAGGCCTCACATCCTATGGGACAGACTATGGCTAAAATTGGACACACTGAACAAAAATTCCTATTTATTTCAACAGTTTCAAATTAAAGTTAGAGTTATTACACATTAAGAATATAAAATAGTTTAGAAAACATATAAAAAATTTAATGTAGCAGGATTTGAACTCACACCTCTTGAAATCCAATTAAACGGTGTGTGTTTATCCCCATGCGTTCCATTTTTTATACATTTTCTAAAAAAAAATCCTATTTACTGACTTAAGTTACATTATAAGTAGTTCTTGGATATAATGAGCGGTGCGAACTATTTTATCATAAATTGTAGATAAAGATATATCTTATATAGTATCTACTATGGTACTGCCATAGAATTCTACTGTTACCATATTTTAAAAGTTTTAAGTTAATGTTGTTCACATATTAACTATACTAAAAACCACTAAACATTGGGTCTCCTACATAAGTATGAATTATTTTGGTCAGTTAATACTTAAAAAAATTTTGTACACTTGTTTATTTTCATATTTAATAAATAATTTAGTTATCCAGTAACTTTTAAAAAACTGTTTTAAAAGAAAAAAAAAATAACTTAAATTGAAAAAATATTTAGATATAATTAAATGTTGTCAACAGAAACATGACGCCATTGTAGCTCAGTGAGACCTCGTCTGATGATAAACAATTTGATCGAGGATTTAATTATCATTGATACTTCTTTGGGGATTTCTCCAAAGGTTAAATGATTTGTTGAAGTGTAAAGAGGATAATTTTACCCTTCCCCACTCCGGTAAGGCAAATTGGAGTGTTGGACTACTCAACACTCAACCTTTGAATTTAAAAGAAAGGAGTGTCTTGACACTAGTTTTTCTTTACTTAAACCATTATATGCATGATCTTGTGAAACTAAAAATTCTAAGGAACACTTTTAAACCACATAATTTTCGATATTTTTTTAAAATATCATATTTAATAAGTTTCAGCTTTTCATTTTATAAGCTTCTTATAATCACCTTATGTTATAAAACTTTGCACAATTTAATGTTTCACATAGTAGTTATTTCTTTTATATAGTACCCATAATTAATTATATGTTGTTAAACTGTCTTCTTTTTAATTTGAAAGTGAGATGGCAGCCCTAAATCTGTGGATATATTATTTGATTGTGATATTACGTTTAACCAATAGTTTCATACACCATGTGAGAGTACAAATATTCATGTGGAATTTTCATTCATTAAGATATCGTTTTGTAAATTGTAATCTTAAATGTTTATTAATTAAGTTGTGCTTTAATATATTTTTATATAGACATTTTTACTAAGTTTTGTACTCAATTTCTTTTACTGATTTAATTGCTGATGTGATGTGCAATGGAGATATTATTAATTATGCAGCTTCTTTGTAATAGTTTAAGTCTGTATGCCATAATGTCATGTGTCAATAAAATATCTATATATGTAGATAAATGTTTTCTTTTTAAAAGGTTTTTTTTTTATTTTCTCAAGGAGAGAAAATTAACCTCACTTATCAAACTGATTTCATGGTAAATTATTATAAATTTAATGTAAATCAAGTACTAATTAACGTATCTGGGTATTGGATATATATAAAATAAAAAATGCTCAATAACAATTTTATTATTGCTTGTTATTATTCACATAATACAAAATAAACTATGCACAAGTTTAAGACCACTGATGTAATTCTATTTGACTTTATAAAATCTGAAATACAACTTGCTATCATTCACAACAGTAGTGTACGTACGGTGGGCCAGACGACTGTACAATGTAGAATAAGAAATATATATATTCTTAGATTCATTCGCTGTATCCCGCATATTGCATGTTAAGCATAGAAAATCTCCGATTCTCACTCACCGCTCAATTTTCTACTCAACGCAACGATCCCTTGTTACCAGAGCAAGGAAATGAAAATAATTCATTTCACTGAGTGGGAATCGAACCCACAACCGTCACGTTTACAGCCACACTGTGTCGCTGCGCCACGACAGTCTCGTCGAATATATATTATATACTTCTATATAACTTGTATAAGTCGTGAGGCCCAGTGTGCGTAGCACATAATTAATATATAGGGGACTATTCGTTTCTATATTTCCGGCACCAAACACTAACTGTACAGTCCTTTTATAATAAAAGAAAATAAACAAATACAAAAATATCGAATTTCTCGTAAAATCATTTCGCTTATTATAATTTTTTTCTACTATATCCATAGTCTGTGTGACACCGGAAATATAAATTATTCGAAATAAGTGGATTCGAAACGCAGTCTCCGATTAATAATTGTGATGTTCTCACGATAATAATATTACATTACATTCATGGCCGCGTATCCTAGACGATAAATTTCTAATTATCCAGTAACTGTACAAGGGTTAATTATTCTATTCATATTCGTCGAGTTGTTAAATATATGTACAAAGTTAATAAAAAAAAACCTCTTCACTGCCAATCTCTAAGCTATCGTAATTAACTACACATAAAACAATCCAGCAAGCTGTTTTCTTGTTTTAGTCTTTTTTTTTATTTTCGTCACATCTGTAGATATAGTTTAAAAAAAACTATATTCTCTATATATTAAGAATTTTTCATTGATTTTATCATTACAAGGGTAACGATGTACTCGATGATTATGGAAGGAACAGGGTAAAATTAAAATATGGTGACATAAGTATATCAACAGATATGACCACATTTACATTTATTTTTCCTAACTGATATGAACCAACCATATAAAACTTGACCACTGTTATATATGAAAATTACAATGTTTCACTATTAATGTTAAATAAAATAAGAAATAATTTGTATAATATAATAAGAAATGATTAAGCAAATTATAATAAAAGCTTCTTTAATATTATTTTATGTCAATCTCAAGTAAATGTCATGTTGTTAATTTTAATTTCTTTTTTAAATTAGTCAGTTTAGTTTTTTTTCTAAATTAGTTATTAAAATACACATTTACAACCAACTTAGAAAAAAGAATAACTAATAAAGAAAAAAAAATCAAAGACAATTTTCTTTTCTAAGTTCAAAGAAGTGACAATTAAAATTTACTTTAAAAAGTCAAAAAAAAAATATCAATACGGAAAAATATAATAAATTATTATTACAAAATAAACATTAACACATTGTTATTTTCAAATATTTACATGTGGTCGTACAAATCAGTATGATGCATACATTGTGTTGTTATCGCCACAGGCGCTTTATCAATTCATGTAACTAACTTATGTCATGGTATTCATAAAATAAATAAAATACGTTATTTTCACAATCTCATTTAAACATTAATAAAATAAAAATAAATGTTGTTATCAAAATTGTATATATGACTTAGGCACTAATTTGCTGCGTTGATTTCCTTATTATACATACAAAAAATGGTTAATAAAATGTTATACAAGTTTTGGTTCAATTCACACGTCACAATATAAAATAATATATACTATATAGCAAAATAAAAGTTGCATTACTAAATAAAAAAATTAACCGTAGCGTTTTCGCAAAACTATGATTTTGCGAGAACCCTACGGTTTGCAATCAAAATTTAGGTGCACTCAAAAATACTGGGACAAAAAAATATATATGATCGGTATCAATACTATTTAAAAAAACCATCTTAAGTAACAAATCAAAATAAAAAATCATAATAATCACAACCGAGAGCGTTCCAAAACTTATTTTCATGTAAAATCTAAGCAAGTTTACAAGCTGCTCTATAGTTATAACTCAATATTAAACACTATTAAGGGAAATGGCACAAGATGTTAATTAAGACAGTGGACAACAAAATTAATATTTATAAAACGAATGTGACTTTTATAATTCAAATTTAAATGTATTCTGATTTAATATTTTTCAATAACCTTTTTTTGAATTTAGGTTTCACATTAAAAAAAATATTTATCATTACAAATCAAAACTGACCAACTCCATTAAAAATATTTTGCGGCGAGTGAACAATATACAATATAGCTGCGTATTACACTCGTTTAAGTCACAACCGCGCATATATTCTGGAGCACTCTTCAGTTTCATATAATCTCAGTACATTACGCTAAAAAACCTACATAATTATGTACATACCTTATGTTATATTACATGATTACAGATAAAAAATCTTCAAAAGTTAAAAAATTGACAAACACATTTTAACTCTCTTATATTTAACAAAGCGTATGGATTCATCGTATTATTTACATTTATGTAAAGATAACGGCAATGGGCACCAAGTAATAAGTACGTTATTAGTACACACTGTGGATTATATGACGTCATTTTTACCCAAATTCTTTATAATTTTGATAATTATTAAAAAACAATTTTGAAATAAAAGCTTCTGTCTGTTTCTACGTTTTCATTTATCTCTTAGAAACGTCAATAAAACAAATAATACATACCCTTAGATATGACATGTAACATACAAATATAATCTTTGCCATTTGAACAATTTATTTCAGATCCAAAATGATATTTAAAAAAAAAAACAAAAAGAAAATATTTCATATAATCCAGAGTCTATTTTCATTACAGCAAAAATAACGTTTATTTACATAAAGATAAACATATTAGTATCACGTCTAGAAAAAGCTTTTGTTTAAGCGAATTAAGTTTTGTTTAAGTTACATAAAAATTATACAGAAGTTTTATAGTGCACTTTAAAAAGTTTTTACTCAATTTTTTTTTCAAAACAAATCAGAACAAAGTCGTTTTCTATAGAACGAGGTGTTTTAATATAATTATGAAAGGAACATTAGGCTATTTTAAAATAATCAATATATAATAATAATAGCATTGCAACTTTGTTCTTAAAAGTACAATATACACTATAATTCTATGTATTATAAGATTCTGTACCATAAACATGTCTCGTAAAAGGCCCTTATTAATATCACGGAATAGTTTTTTTAAAATCATGGATATTATTATTGTTAAAAAAAAAGTTTAACATCATAACTAAGCTGCGCCATAACCAAAAAACACTGCGTATTTTAATTGTAATTGTATTGAAAATATTTTTCTACTTCTCATTCATTATAAGGCGGAAGTGTAGACTTAATAATTATTATATATTTACAATATGCACAGATAATAAAGCGACACACACAAAGGCCCATAAAATTATTGGCCAACATTATATTGCTTTTTTTACATTTTCTCTTACTATATTACACCTAGCTGTCACTAATGTTTTTTTTTTATTTTTAGCAAACACTATTTTTCAGTAAACAATATTTTTTATTCTCGGCAGCTATATGTCATACAGTAAATTTAGGATCTACGATGCTGTTATTAGATTCCTAATGAAAAAATCACATTAAATTGCTTCAACAGATATGCCTAAGCACAAATATGCACACTATTTTGTGATAGCATTTCACCAAATAATAAATAAAAAAAACAAGAATATTTCTTTCTTTTTGATGATCTGAACTCTATTTAAGACAATAATAAAAAAAAAGGAAATTCAACAAGGGATTTATACCGTGTTTTGTATAATTTAACAATTATGAGAATCATAACATTATATCATTTAATATAAGAAGTTTTTAAACAGCCAATATCATGAACAATGTAATCACATAGCCATATATATAAAATTTTACGACAAGGGTACCTCAGAACTAAAGAGAACATGAAAATGCAAATACCTAACTGATTTAATAAATAAAACAGACTAGCAAAACTGCCTGCAATTATAATACAATTCAATTGCATATATCAATTTTGATGATGTTTTCCATCTGAATAACAATACTAAAATTCTAGCCATGAGATCCATCTTAGACTTCAGTGCATTCCAATAAATTAATAATCCATACAAATGAAGTGTAATAAATACTTGTGATGAGATTAGTGACTCACGTAGGGAGTGTTGGGGGATCGCTACGGTTTGAACTTAACGAGTGGTATGTTTTTTGAATGTAGGCACTTGTCACAAACCCATTCCGCGTATACCTCCGCAGTTAACAGCTGGAAGGCAGGCTCCGTCAGCCCTGTACATCCTCTGGAATTATCACAAAAATATGTTGAGATTATATTACTAAGGTTTTGAAGTGTTACATTTTATCCAGTATATAGAGGGGAAGAGTTACTTAACCTAATTAAGTAAGACACTGTATTCCGCCCTCTTATTTTTTTCTTAAATTTTAGAGATTTAAATGTTAAGTGACAGAAATCAATACATTTAGTTTTATCAGCAGAGGAAGTTAATAATAATTCATTACTCCAAATGGGAATTGAACCCACAAACATGCGCACATCTGTTTAATCCATCACTTACTATGAGACATAAAAAGAAAAACATTTACAATGTATTTCAAACCAAATATAATAATGGAGTATTTATATGTTTAAAATAAACATGTAATAAACAGTATTTAAAATAATTATCACATGCACGTAAAATCTTTTTTAAATATATTTTTAAAGTCAGCAGATATCCGATATATGCATATGATAAAAACATTCTTACCTATGGAACCAAAAGTTGCAACCAGACTCGCACAATATAGCCTGATCATTATCATGAACTTCTTTATGGCATACTCCACAGGGGTATATAGGTGGAGCATTCGGATTTTGTGGATTGAACACCATTGGTTGGTCTGGAGGGTAAATTTTTCCTGCACTTACTGGCATAGGCTTCGGTCCAAACATTCCCATATTTTGGCCCATAGGCCCCACATTTTGACCCCCTGGGCCACCTAGTGCCATACCACTCATTCCAGCTAGAGGTCCGCAATTTCCCATATTACCAGGACCAGGGCCCATTGCCATTGAACTGTTGCCACCCATACTCATTGATCCATGCCCCATATGATTACCGGAGTATGGTGGTCCTGGGCCCATAGACGTCATAGGTCCATTGCCTCCCATTGGTCCACTTCCCATTCCTGAGCCCATTGGACTTCCATGTCTCATAGGCCCACAGTGCCCAGGCCCCATTCCACCACTCTGCATTGGGCTGGGTGACATTATTGAACTACTTGGGCCCATAGAGCCATTAGAACAACTACCGCCCATAGGGCCATTCATGCGTGGAACATTCATACCTGGCCCTCCACCTCCCATTGGTCCATTTATAGGGCCATTCATTGATCCACTACCAAGTGGACTGTGCATAGGTGGTCCCATAGGACTATTACTCATATGACTACCAGCCATTGATCCCATATTCATGGGACTTCCCATTGGCCCTGATGACATTGGAGAACCCATAGGCATAGAATTCATTGGGCTCATCGGACTTCCCATTGACCTGGACGTAGGGCCCATACCTGGACCCATGTTATGATTACTCATTCCCATATTGGGACCACCCATTGGGGACATACCACCCATATGACCCATAGGACTCATATTACCCATTGGACTTATCCCACCTCTTGGTGGCATTTGTTGGTTCATTGGGCTCATAGCATGTGGTGCTAAGGGACTCATGTGTCTCATTGGAGGCCCACCCATATTATGACCCATAGGACCCATCATTCCCATGGGACCATTTTGACTCATCATAGGCCCATTTTGACTCATCATGGGACCATTGTGTGACACTGTAGAAGGTGAGTCGTCAAATGGGTTTGATGCTACAATTGTGTCCCCATATCCAGTTAGTGGTGGAGGCAGTAAGTCCTGAGCTGTAGGTGGTGGTTGAGGAGTTGTTAAGGCATTATTTGTATTTGCAGTTTTTCTTCTCTTTTTTGGGTTACTTGGTGCTGGTGCAGGAGGGGTTGGTGTATCCATCGGTGGCTTAAAAT
This sequence comes from Heliconius hewitsoni, assembly GCA_018230445.1. Classification (NCBI taxonomy): domain Eukaryota; kingdom Metazoa; phylum Arthropoda; class Insecta; order Lepidoptera; family Nymphalidae; genus Heliconius; species Heliconius hewitsoni. Next base: position 16,032 of record DWAN01000866.1, read on the forward strand.
CTGGAGGGCCTAATCCCGGCCCTGGTAGCCTGTACGATGGCATACCTGCCAGATTGTGACTCATTTTGCTATTATATCTTTCCAGCTCTAACAACCATTATAAATAATTTCAATTTAAAAAACTACTTCTAATATATATTTGCACAAAAGGCACCGCATTGTCACGAGAAAGCGCAATAACGTGCCGGAAGACTGGTTGTGTCTATTTCTGTAACAAAAAATACATTAAATAAACTGTACAAAGAGTACAATTATTACAATTCACATTAAAGACATAGAAATAAACAAATATGTTGCCTATATTGTTAAATTCTCCAGTCGCCAATGATTACGTTATGGAACGCAGTATAAGCAGAAACATCAGTAACCTGCTCATTATAAATGCATAAATCTGCTAGGTCTCTTTGAATTTTATAAATATCTCTGGAATAAACCACCTCGAATAGATATAAATATATAATACTTACTGCATTATCAATTAAGCATCGGAATTAGTGATTATTTTTTTGTCCTCATCAAGACCCCAAGACAGGCGTGCAACATATGACAAAATTCCAAAAGGAAACCACTTCTTAACTACAGTTCTTATTATTCACAAAAGTGTATTAACTAGATTATTGCTTTAACACATATAAAGCACACTTATTACAAGATATACCAGTCCATTGAATACATTTTTATTTACGACTCACTATATTCCAAACAACACACGCCACCATTCACGATGTATTTTTATCAGAAAATTGCCGCTAGGGGTCGTTTTAAGCTTTTTTGTTTAATTATTACCTAGGCAAAAGAATATGCATATTCATCCCAATGATTTACTTATATTATCATATTATATTAGATAAAAGAAATAAAATAAATAAAATAAATTTGATAAAAGATTATATATATTTTTGTTGAAAATACTATTTTTTAGTATTCGGCGAAATAACATATTGAAATGTCAGTAATGAATTTTGACATATGGTGATATTGGTGTTTTTCACAAATTCACAATCTATAGGCTTAGGTTACAAAAAATTTGTGCTAGAATTTATAAATATTATAGACATATGATATTCTTCGCGTAAACTATTAAAATGGCTCTAAACAGGCTTTTCGCCGGACTTAGCATAACAGTAACTCCCAATGTAGTTGGAAGAAGAACAATACAAGTTTCTGCTGTTAACTATGCTAGTAAACCTACTTTAGTAAAACCAAAACCTGGATTTGGTATAAGTTACAGAAGAATAATACATTTTCCAGAAAAGTATACTGTTAAGCCTTTGGAAGTTACTAATTTAGCGGGTCGAGACCCCGTTTCAGGTAAAATCCTAATGTATTAAGATATTTTTGGTTATATTGTGTATACAACCAAAAATATATTATATTGTATATATTTTGCATATATTGTATATATTTTGGTTATATTTCAATTTTACCCCAAAGTATACATTTCATTAATTTAAGGAAGAGTTGTTGCAAAGGGTATTGGTGGCGGTATAAAGCATAAATATCACTGGATTGACTGGCTCAGAGATGGACCATCTGAGGGTCCCCCACAAGAAGAAAAAGTTATGCAGGTAATTTTATTGAATTTATGTACTAAAGTGTATTAAATATAATAACATAACAGATTAATGAATAATACATAGTTATTTTAATTATTTAAAATCTGTCTCTGGTATTTCTCTTAAATAAATAAAAGAAGTAGTATACATATTTACAAGAAGTAACATACATATTTTTTTATGATTATCCTTCCTACAGATATTAGAATGCGGTTGTCGAACTGCAAATGTAGCATTAGTTGCAGTGGGTGAAAAATTAAAATATATTCTAGCAACAGAGAATATGAAAGCTGGTGATATAATAAGAAGTTCTCGTCATCTGCCAAGAATACCAGGTCTGAAATACTCGTTTCAAAAACGTTATGATTTGTACTTTTCTAAAAGATCTTAGCCACATGGGGTTTAATTTTTTTTATTATGTTATTGTGTCCGTATCTTTTGCAATTTTTTTTTCATTATTAGCTATTTGATTATATTGCTCCTGCTACTTATTACTAGACTTAGAACTGGACATGATTGTCATTAAATATTGAAAAAAAAGATCTTGATGGAGATTAGATTGCCTTTTCCTACATATTTACTAACTTATATAAGTTAGTCTGAACAATAGCAGCTTCAAGGTTCTGCACTGACACTTACAATATTTTTATTTTGTAGAATTGTGTATACAATATTTATTCATTAATTACTTTATAATATTTTATTTAGTGCTATTTTTGACAATAACCTAATAGTAAATTATTTCATCATGCAATGCAGTAGGGAACAGAGTGTCACTAACACTAGGGTACCTCTGCCTACCCTGCCGTGTTTGGGATACAGCTTGAAGCAGATTTATTTTGACATGCAATGACCTGAATTCAGAGGGAAAGGGCCAAATTGAGTGTCCTAATATTATATTTGCTCTGCCTATCCTGCTATATTCATAAAGCTAAATTGAAATTATTTTAATGAATTTAATGTCTTACAAGATAGCTGCCAGTTTATGTAATAATTAAATTATATTATTGATATTGAAAAGAGCAACTGTTGAGTTTCCAGTGGGCTTTTCTCAGCAGAACTGCTTTCTGAGTTGGTGGTATTTTGAATGTTTATTTGACAAAGAATAATTTCAATTTGAAACAAAAATACAAACAATAAACACTAAGATACATTAAAATTTTAAATCGTCATTTATATCTCACAGTATATAATTATACAAAATTTCATGTAGCAAAATGGTAAAAGTGCAGGCACAAAGTTTCCTGTGTTGTTCCTCAATCCCACTAGGTTGTTATAATATAATAATTTTATATTATAACAACCTAGTGGGATTGAGGAACATAGTGTTGAGACTCAACACTAGGTTTTATTTGCCTACCCTGCTATATGAGGGATAAAGACTCGAGCTAAAAAAAGTATATTAAAAAATATTATTTTAGTGAGGGCCAACGAAGGAGATGCATATGTACTAGGAGCACTACCAGCTGGCACTATTGTGCACTGCATTGAGAAGGATCCAGGTAAATGTTTTAACCTTAACCAACCTTCTAAATTTCAATGCTGCTATAATAATATAACAATTTATTTGGAGAATACATTTTTGTTTAAAATTATATAAAAATATCATGAAGTAGGTCACAGCATCTGACTGTAAATGTGATGGTTGTAGATTTGGTTACCAATTGTGTGAATAAATGTATTTTGAGTTTTTTTTTTGCTCTGAAAAGAAGACAAAGGGTGGTGTTGAAATCTGCTACTCAACACTAGCAAAATAAAAGATGAAATGAATGATGATTGGGTGGTACATGGGGGACGAAGTGGTTTCACACTAAGCTCTATCTGAATACACATTTATATGTGAGATACAGAGTAAAACAAAAAACATATATTTATATTTATTTAGAATATTTATCTTCACAATGAAAACGTTTTTATTTTCTATTTACTTCAATATAATAATATGTTTAGCTTTCATTTATTTGAATTTAGTTTTGTATATATTCAATTTAATTTTGTGTTTTATGTGACTGCGATGAATGGAGTAATTATGAATTGTATCCATTCATGGTTTTGAAATTCAATTTACATGATGTCTCATGTTTGTATTTAGTCTGGTTAGATACTGCTGTATTCTTCTCATTCATTTAATATGTATTTTTTTACATTTTTAAAAGTATTATTTCACACTTACAAAAGTAAAATACTTATTAAGAAAACGCTTTTTCTCTTTTAAAATGTCTCTTTTTCGCCTTTGGACGTTTTCCAAGAGGTGTGGGTTCAAATCACGCTACGCTTAAAATTTTTATACGTTTTCTTAATAACAACAAAATATTTATGTTGCTATTTTTGTCCAGCTGCTGTATGTGTAAGTTTAAAAATATATTTATTTATTTTTACAGGTAGAGGTGGACTTTATATTCATGCCGCCGGCAGTTACGGAACCATACAAAGAAAACAAGATGATAAAGTAATAGTTCAGATGCCATCGAAACGGCTTTTTGGTTTTGATCAACACTGCATGGCCGTTGTTGGTATGGTCTAATTTTTTTTAAATACTTGTATTTATTTTTAAATGGGAGGCCGACGTGGCGCGGTGGCAAAAAGGCTTCTTCTAATACGGCCAGGTTTTAATAGAAAATTATATACTTGCCTCATTGCGTTTAGTAGGTTTATAACAAGGTGTGTGAAAACTTGCCAAGTAACGTCATTAAAAAGTACAGAAAAATAATAAAAAATGTTATCAGAAAACTGCTGGAAAAACAGGTTTGCGTTCCTGTAAGTATTAGAATTTTAGGTATTT
>DWAN01000867.1:0-20368 GCA_018230445.1 Heliconius hewitsoni
GAAAAAATGTCGAGATTGGCGAATATAGCTTCGGAGTGCGGAGTGCGGAGTGCGGCGTGCGGAGCATTGGGGTGTCGGCCGCCGGTTCGCCGCGTTGCAGCGCGGAGATTGTACCGTCTGTTTTGCTTGCCTCTTAGCATCTTATTTCCGCATACAACGATTGCACAGGGACCAAAATTTTATTCGCAAATTGTTTCAAATATTACATTTGTACGTTATTTAGAAATAGAAGCAATTTTAAATTCAAACAAGAACTCTTAGGAATATTAAGAAAGAAAACAACGCAGTTTCGCAAAAATATCAAAATATTATAACCTAATGAAAATCAACGCTATCTAGTTAGTAGTTAAATAACTCATTCTCATTCTTGGAAACGTTCCCTAACTTAATAAACGACAAGAGTAGGAAGCTTCGCGTGAAAGTTGAGAGCGTATGCTATCTCATGCAAATTGCGGCAGATTTATCATAAGACGTCTCCATAATTGCGACGTGAGGAGATATGGCGGGACCGCTTAGAGCCACTCTGCAGAAAAAAGGCAATTAAAGGGATAAACCGGAGGAGCGAGGTCGCGAGGTCGCGAGGACGTCGCCTTAAGACACGACAGGCAAAGGGCGTGGAGCAATACCACAGACTACACAGCGGAGCGGAGACGGAACATCCGCAACCGCCATTGCACTCCAAGCGTTACAAAGCTAAAAGCAATACAGTTATTTGATTTTAGTTGGATGTGTGTTGCCTTCCGCTGGATTGTGTTTGTGCTCCTTTGACACATGTCAAAGTTGTAAAATTTGAAGCTGCGCATCGTCTTTGTTTTCGATGTTTATTCGAGATTGAAAATATTAGATGTATATTCGGTGCTATTTGCTCCAATTCACTTAATGTCGTGTAGGAAATTTATTTATTATTTTCTATATAATTGAATGCAATAGTGACTTGTTTCGTTTGCTAAAAGACTATAGAAAGAAAAAAATATGGATAAGGGTTAATTATAGCCTTTTAGACTAATTAACGGTCAATTAATAGGAAACGATTAAATTGACAAAATTAAAAACCTAGGGAACCTCGGGAACCTGAAAAACCTAGTGTTAACTCCTTTTTGTTCTCTACTTTCCGCAAAATTATGAAGTCATTGTGTGTTGGGTGGCGGAACTCAACCGCTCCTTGCCTCAAGACCAGAGCGAAAAAATGGAGATATAAATTTTAGTAAATATTTCATTTTCTTCAGTGGGGATCGAACCCAGAACCAGTCACGCTTACAGCCACACTTTGTTCCCCTGCGTCACGACTGGCAAGAAAAGAAAGATATTTTCAAAATATCTAAAGATTTAAACGTAGCATAAATCGAACCCACACTTATTGATAACCGTCTGATGTTGATAACCGATAATCCGGCCATTGGAACATTTCTAACAAGTGCAGATTCTTGAATCTGTCCTGTTGCGAATTTTTTTTGTACGTTTTTATTAACGAGATACGTGTCTTTATAGATAATCAAGGACAACTACGTAGATCAAAGTCATTTCACTTTATGTCTTACTATAACAACATATACAAAATGTTAATACAACAGACCTTTTGTAATGACTACTATAATCTATAATATTATTTATTATAGATTCCTTCTATTTGTTTTATGTGCACTTATTTCTATTAACTTTTATATTTCTTGATCCAAAATCAAAGAAACTTTTCAAGTAACTTCCTATAATATTGATTACAAATGTACTGGTATGTTCTAAAATATCATAAAACTTGAAAGTTTTTTAACTGTTAAGAGTATTAAATAAAATTCAGCATACAGCGCCAGAACAAGTTTATATAGACAATCGGCCCCTTGCCAAATCTTAAAGTCTTTAAGTAAATCGTGTTAAAGAAATGAAACAAAAACGCACGAATCTCCTGCCTTGCATTTTATATATTTATTAAAGGGAAAAAAAATATAAAATTTCCATAATGTATTTCTAATGAATTAAATGTAAGAAAAAATCTTTTGTTTTCATAACAATAACAGTCATTTTTATAGTCGGAACATGCTTTTTAATCGTATTAAAATATTGCTATTGAGGATTGAAATGATGAATTATCAATATTATAATATTATTACAATTTTTTATTACCTATTTGTTCGAGAATATTACGTTGAAACATTGATTTAAAATTTTTAAATAAATTTATAAGAGGTTGTCGTGGCGCAGGGGCAAAAGCATGCTACTGTAAACGAGGCAGCTGTGAGTTTGATTCCCACTTGAGGATATAATATTTTATATTTTTAATTTTTCGCTCTGATGATCAGACACAACAGCACAACACGCAGTGCATCAAGAATTTCGGAAAGTGTGGACTAGAAGTGTCTATCTTCAATCGATAATTAAAATTGCAATAAAGAAGAAGAAACTGTTATAAATGCATATACATATATATATATATATATATATATATATATTATTGTATATGCATTTATAACAGTTTCTTCTCCTTTATTGCAATTTTAAATTAACGAAACATTTTTACTCTTTTGTATAAATGAAAATGCAAAAGTAAACAAAATATATTTTTTATGACGGTTTTAATATAAACGGGTGTCAATAAGAGAATGTCATACGCTAGCACTGATGAGCTAGTAACTTGTAAGGACGACCTATCATACGATGACACCCCATTAACCCTCGGTCTAACCGACTTACTCCGCTAAAATGTTGTGAGATGTAGCTATAGGGTATTGTACACTTAACTACAGTACAATATGAACGAAAATTTAGTCTAGTTTTAGATTTTATAAATAAAATACTTAGAGAATTACACTATAATACTAAGAATATTATAGAAGTATCCATAAAATGTAGAAATGAAATCTCAATAAGTGCATTTGAATTATTTATTCTCGAGAAGTTTGTTTAGCTTCACTAATAAGGTGGCTCCGATAATAATGCTAAGTTTATGGATTAGCCACTACTACAGCTAGTAAAAGAAGTGCAATAATATAGGTTCAATAGTAGCAATTATAGTTATTATAAAAAGCGAATTATTTATCATAGTTAATAACAATCTTTAAATGTCTTTAGTTGTCGTTTAGTTTAAGTGTCGAATTAGCAGAGGGGTTTTTTTTTATTATAAGAATACTTGTATTATGAACTTTTCATTTTACATACATATATTTTTTCTTGCTACTTTTATAAACATCTACTATATTACGTACCAATTTTAAATATTTGTATAATTATATTTTTACTTCTTATATAGCAACATATGCTCAAGAAGCTATCACGATAATATTGATCCCTTTAGAAGATGCATCTCAAAATTACTCAGTATATTCATGATTGCTTTTCAAATTTCACCCACGTCACCGTGTGCCAATTTTGGCATTAATAAAATGACAAAACGCGACCCAGGCTGTCCCGCCATCCATCACGACTACGTCGAGTGTTGTATGGACGATTAAAAAAACTGTACCTAACTGATGTGCCTCGCAGATAGGGTAAGTATTTCGGGCCGGTAAATTTTCTACGAGGGTACCATTAAATATTAAATTCGTACGGTATTTCGACCTGGATAAGCGTGGGTGCGTCCTATACCCGTTCCACCCGTGGCCACATCCGGTCGGTAAACAAATATGTTTAATTTTTATTACTCCTATAATTATCCTTCTGATTTCAGCCATGTTAGAACATTTTACGTTCAATATATGCAAATGTTATATATTTTATCGTAGCTCAGTCGATTTAGTAGTTCCTGTGTAGATAAATAATATGTTTTAGTACAGGAAGGTATGTAGAAAATTTATTGTACATAGGCTAGAGAGAGCAGATTCAATTACTACATTGTGATAAATGGATGAGCTTTTAGTTTTGTATAAGTTCGCAATACAAAGTAGTATATACATATAAATTTTCCATTTTTGTAATCAATTGACATTGATATGATACAGGTGATTTAATCTTTTTAAAATTATGAGACTAGCAACAGTTGTAGTTCGGGTAAAGTACGGTCGAAAATATTTTACTTTCATCAAAAGTTGTCATTCAAAAAATTTTTTTAAAGCTCTCTTTAATCCATTACAGCACATGATAGCGGTTGAGTTTTGTACGAAATTTTTAGTTTACATATTTTTATTGTGTGTCTATTCACGATTTAGATTGTCAGTTACATAGTTGTATCTTAGTCCAAGCTGTTAACTGTCATATACCGACACGAGAGCGTTTCCAGCCAAGTTAAAAAAATGAGAAACGTGTAATATTACATTACATTGCATTTTGAGCTAATTTTGGGCCCTTCATACTTTGTAAATCATTTAATATACGTACATTAATTATGGCACATTTTTTAACCCTCCTTTGATTAATTATCGATATAATCACGTGTAAAAAACATTTTTTTGTGTTCTTATTCACTCACTCATCAAAAACCTGACTCACTTCTAGATTATCTTGAAATTTGATATTTGTTTGATACATAAAGTAGGTATAAGAAAAAATTGAAATCGAAAGTTATTGTTAATAACTATGAAGGATGAAACGAAAATAGGGTTTTATAAAAAATAACAAGATAATTAATATTTTTTATAAAACTTAATGATATTCCATTACAACATTAATTTGAAACGAGAGGCAAGTTTTCATCAATATTGAATGAGGTTGTCGTTCTCGATTTCATTATCTAAAAAATCAGAGATCTATCGTTATAGGTACAAAATTTGATGTGGCTATTTATTACCACCAAATCAAATATACCTAATAGTAAATCTCCAGTAGAAACTGGAAGTTCACTAGTTTGTAAGTATATATCATGCACGTAAAAATTTTTTAAGTCAAATCTTTACTTTGAATTAAATCCCGAGTAAACGCAAAAGTATGCACCCAAATAGAACTCCAATTCTTTCGACAATGAAGGTAAGAAAGCCGCTTTATTGAACATTAAACTTGGCTCTCATTTCACATTAACATATTTATATAATTAATTATGTACTAGGAAATAAACAATATTAATAATCAAAAATATCATATTTATTGCAAAAGTTCCAACAAGAAACTATTGCAAATAAAATAAAATATAGCATTTTAACCAATGTATTCAAATGAAGAAAATTATTCAACAAGATGATTACGTACCAAAACGAATAGTTTGACGAAGGTTCGTCGAAAGCAGTACAAATAACACAAACAAGGAACGACAAAGTTACCAGAAGGCACGTTGTGTGCGAACGCGATAACGCTCTAATGATTGATATACTCATACGTCTCTGTTGAAACTAATGACAGGGTAAGGGTGTTGACTTTCAAGTTATTAATTAATAGTGCTATTATTTTAGCAAATTATATATTCTGTGGGATGCGAGGCAGCGGACATGATGATAGGTTTATCAATACGTGATTGCGATGCACGGCTGATGTCTATATGGGTTGCTTATTCAATTCAGTCAGTTTTCGCCATTCGAAAAAAATAGAATGAAAAAATCATAATTTAGCAATTACAACTTCTCTTCACATCAGTAGCCATAAAAAGTAGAAGTTGTAAAAAGTATCAACTTTTTAAAGTAATCTTATCATATTTTCACACACTTACATAAATATCTAGAGATAGAGAATATAAAAATAAACTATGTAGATTAAATGAATTGAAGACCAGAGAAATTATGACAAAAATGTTTTATATATTTTTTATAAATTTCTAGGTACCTGACCTAGGTAACAAATATAAAGTAAAAAAGTTATAAGTTTACCTATTAATATAATTATTCCTTTTACTTTATATTTTTCGACGTGAAGAAACATTTGTAGATGAGATACGTGAGAGACACAGGTAGAATTACATATTTTTACAAAAATCCACTGTGCTTATGTAATTTTCAAATAACAAACAAAATTGTTTGAAATAGCGAACATTTTTAATATAACACGTCATGAACCTCAACTTACAAATTGTTACAAATTATTGAAATAGTTTAAGTGTAAAACCTTACATGTCGACGAAAGCAATTGTTGACAAGAACTAAGAAGGAATTTATAAAATGCACGAGAGAAAGCCAAGTTATGAGGAGGCCCCAACATGATTAAATGCAATTTCTTTGGAAAGTATGCTCGCCGTTCTATGTAGAACTTTTCCTTTCAAACGCCGTTTTCTAAAACTCCCTGATGTTCAAACGATTGCGGATGTAAAGAATGCATATACGTACATTCATATTTTCATCATTATCACGTTCGAAAGTTATATAAATTTAATATTTTTGATCTATTTATATGGTTCAAATTTAAACTTTCTGATTAATGAACCACATGAGTAGCTAAGTCTACTATATAGTCTACATCATACTTGGTACCATTATAATTTTACAATAAAATTCCATGAAACATTGACCAGGTGGGCTTACCAATAAAAACTCGTAAACTCACCTTCATAATAAACTTACCAAACTATTAAGTTAAGAAACTTCTACCAATATATGTAGAAAAACGGCTGTTAAATCTCTAGCTAATCTATGAAAAATATATTCAACTAACTACCAGCCATCAATATCTACCGTTACTTTGTAAATATTGAAGTTGAGAGATATTTTTCTCGTTATCGATGAGGGAAATCATCTAAAGAGTTGCTTCATAATGAAGGTAAGTTGAGATGAACAGATGTAGCGAGTGACTTATGGGCGGCACGGAGCTCATAACTAGCGTCCAGCGGCGCATAAGTCCCGCGACCGCAAAGTGAAGCTGCAGCCGCAGTTCGCATTATTCACGGCTATGTTATATACCGTATTTTACCTTTAATTAACGACATACTATCTGACTTAGTCGCTGACATAACGTTAAGGTAATTCGTCATATTTTATTATATAAATCTTTTATTATATACGAGTATATACATATGTATGGTTTTATTTCTGTTCCCAAAATCATTATTGACGTTGTATCCCGCACACTGCAGGGTAAGCAGAGGGAACCTAGTGTTAAGACACTTCGTTCTCCATATTCCGCTGAATTCTGGAGGCATTGTGTGTTGAGTTTTATTATATATATTTAACAGTACTAAAACGTTAACGTTAACTTAAACAATTTTAAATCAGACAAATTCTAAACTTTGCTATTTAAGATTTCATTTATTGATAAAGTCTAGACAAGAAAAGTAAGTTTGCCTAGAATATAAAAAAAAAGTCTTTACATTGCTTTCGTATTACTCACAAAAATGATTTACCTACATCTGACCTTTAGTGTTATTGACATAGGAACCTTGTGATTGATGAGAATTTCTTATCTAGATATACATAAAAGTATATTAAAAAAAGTATTTGAAAAGTAAGCTTCACTGGTGAATATATGAGGCTATTTAAACCAAATCACCTATCCTAAACACCACTACTTCTATAAAAGGCGTACAATTTCATTAAACCCACCCTAAATAGTTAGAAGGAACTTCGTTATTTGGCTGTCAGTCAGCTTTTAAAGCCCGGCAAAGTTGGAACAAAGTAATTAAAAAAACACAAAATACTTACAAAGTCGGAAGTCGGGCTCTCTTCAGTTAAATTACTTGCGATTACACCAACAAAACGTTTAATGAAACACGTTTAAATCGCGCCAAGTGGGCACGCGGCCGTCGCACCTCCTACCCGCTTGCCGCCTCTTTACGAGAACTACGATTTTTGTTACTATAGCTTGCTTTTTATCCAACGAGACGGTTCTGTTATAATATATTTAAGATTTTTTATCTAAATATATTCGTAAGCATAAAAACGTACCTTATTAGTAGACAAAATATTATATTTAAGGTTTTTACTCAACTCCAATACAGTTATCGAGGATTATCTACACTTTTCATACATATTCTTGATTTGTATAGTGGAACAATACTTTAGATAAGATATTTTATCCAAAATAATCCATGTTTAATAAATGCATTTTAATACATTTCAATATATAACTAAAAGAACGTGCTCAGCTGGTACGTCAGGGCACGTCGAACGAATGAGTGATGAAAGAATGGCAAAAAAGATTTATGATTTAAAAGAGAGATAGGGACCTCGGTTGACCTTCGAAAACACAGTATCAAAAGTCACTACAAATACGGAGGAAGATCACGTAAAAAGAATGAGGATACCCCGGAGGGCATATATGAAGAGGTTGATGACGAGGCAAAAGAGCTATGTAGAGACCTTAGCGTTGGGCGCTCCGTTCTCTCTGACTACGACGCTAGGGATAAGGCGTAAAGATAAGTTTAAGTAAAAAAAACAATAATACGAGCAAAAATACACTGTGTCATATTGTATGCAAGTTGAAGTGGAATTTTAAAACAGTTGATTGATTTATTTTATTTTTAGATACAACCTTCGCGCACTTTACGAATCGATTTTAAGACACTGCCTATAGCTTTCATAAATTTTAAATATTTTATATCTTTTATGTATGTGTAAAATTAGTTTTTTTGACTCGCAAGTCTTGTTTTCTAATTTAAATGTATTGAAACCGTCTAGTAAGTGAATATCATAGAATTTCTTATAAAAAATAATTAATGAATTAATTAATGATAAATATTTACTTAAATTTATATTTTCATTTCTTCGCTCTGGTGTCGAGGCTAAGAGCGGCGTTGAATTCTACCACCCAGCACCCAATGCCCCCAGAATTCGACCGAAAATGGGGAACGGAGCGTCTTACTACTAGGTTCCCTCTGCCTACCCTGTTGCGTGCAGGATACAGCGTAAAGCTGATTTAATTTTTTTTTTAAATCATAAATAATTTCATTTCGTGGTTGAGTATCGTTACTCAACATGCAATATGTTTAATAAAAGGTTTCGCAGGTTAATATGTGCGGGATACAGTGTAAAGTTGAAACAAAATCATCAACGAATATGCGTAAAATATAATTAAACTTACTGATATATCATTTTATAATATTATTAATAAAATTATTTATTTATTTAGACGGAAAGAGAGTAACAGAGAGTCCTAATACTAGGTTTCCTCTACTTCTAGGATAAAAGCGTAAAACTGACCAAAAAATATTATATGGCTAGTGCATTATTAGCTTACTTGATAAAATATTAAAATCTACCTAGAAAGAGCTAGAATAATTTTGCATTTTCATCCTTTACATACATTGATGTGAAAGAGATTTAAATTAAATTTCATAAATTATAATAATTTTGTATGAAATTTACAACCAAAACGTATTAAATCACGTCGAGGGAGTCAGTGAAATCGGTCCGTATAAATATGTAAGCGAAGGAAACCCTGACGTCTGCGTTCCACCACGTCGGTGCGGTAACCGTGTCAATTAACTTGGCCGCGATGACATATTAGTCTTTGTTCCCTCTTCTTCCTTCCCCACCCACTACTAGGTACCCACTCACTCACAAGAAACTATCCCTACAATAATAAATTCACCACGTTATTACATTACAGTTCAGCAGATTAATATATTTTATGGTAAGATCTTATTTTTAATGAAAAACAAATTTGAAAAAGATCACGTCAGATTCGCACCAGATGTCGAACAATTAAATTCTATGAATCGATCCTAAATGAAATAGATCCACTGTAAAAATAAAAAGTTTAGTGACTGTCAATGTCAAACAAAGAAGATGAAAAAAGTTTTTTCTCTCAATTCCATTTTCTTTCACGATTCCTCTTTCACAGTCTCTAAAAGTTTTCAAAATAAGAGGTTTTCGCGAGAGTCTCAATTATCGATAAAGACGATATTAAAAATTCGTTTGTTTTGTTCTTCGCTTGCGCCTGGAGAGCGGTGTCCCCTTTTTTCTATTGTTTGCGTAAGAAGGGAAACCAGGAGCTGCGACACGATAATCAGAAATTTGAATTTCGGACCCTGGCGGTCCGGAATCAGCCGATTTCGCGCGTCGTTTATCTTGGCATTTAATTAAGCGGCGAAAAGTTATTACCGGCGACGAACAAAATATTGTTTACTTCATCCAACAGATCGTGCAAAAAAAATCGTGAAGCATTGGACTATTTTAGCTTAACTTAACGTATGCAAAGGTGAATATTTAATCGCCAGATGTAGTCTAGTCTGTATCGTATTAGCAATCGATGGAACCGCTATCATCGGAGGACCTATAGAATCAGAATTTACATAGATAGTTGACCGTTTGGTAATATTATGATAAAGGAACATGCTCTAAATTTATTCGTGAGCATTATAGTGTACCTAACATGTATGAGGCAGTACTCCCTTAATGTATTCATGTAATTCGCATAGCCGGCATCCCCTTTGACCGGCCACGCAACACCGCATGGGCTGCCCAGATAGACTAATATAACGTCATGTTTTAAAACCATCCATCACGTTTAATGTCCATATAAAAGAATTAGCCGTTATGCCGTCTTTTCCGACATTTTATAGATTTATAACGTTCAAGCAATAGCAATTAAACAATTCAGTTATTACTAGCTATTTTGGGAGTGTTATTATTAAGTTATTTTTACATATGAAAGTGGTTTTAAGTTTTATAATAAAACAAGACACCAAAGCACTACAAATTTAATTATCTGCATTTATAAAATGGATTACGTAATCTAAATATTTTTTAAATCAATTGACTCGTCTGAAATTTAAAAATACAAACGCTATGTATTCTAGCCATGCCCAGTCGGAATAAAAGCCCAAGTGCTACTGCTTGAATGTAAAAAAAGCTGTGCTAGCGAGGCGCGTCTGAAACCAATTTACATTAAATGCGGTTGGCTCTTCTAGTGCTACCTCACATTTGCTTAAATCTACAAAGCCGGATTATGCTTTCTCAAAACTGACCGCGTTTGTCCTTACGTGGTATAATCGAAATGAAAATATTACAATTATTCTCTTTCAAGGGAATTATATGAATTCTATTTACGTTTCAATTTCATCAAAATTGTTAAAATATTTATGTTATATTATTATTTATTTTTATTATTTGGACTTTATTACGCTAGGTTCCCTCTGCCTACCCTGCTGTGTACGGGTACACAGCAGGGTAGGCAGAGGGAACCTAGCGTTAAAACGTTCATGTTCAATGATTTTGATCCAAATAATGCTTATATTTTCTTACAAATTTTATCGAAAACTGAAAATAATATCATACATATATTTAACAAATATTCGTATAGTCCAAGCCGGCGAAGCCGCGCGGGTCCACTAGTAATTAATAATGATATAAGCTCAACATTTTGACTATTGAACAATATTTTAAAATAAATCATTTCACGTTAAAATTAAATAAACATAAACAAGTAATAGGTACCTACCTAAAGCTTCCTTTCGATTCGCACCCTGATATTCGTTATGAAGTAGGAAATTCGTCAAAACATGATTGTCTGCTGCGGAAATTGTGCATTCTGTCTCTAGGAAACGCACGAATTTCAATTTTAACACGCTGTCTAGGCTTTTAAAATACATAATATTTTTAAGCAAATACATTTATCAGGATAAATGTAACAAAATCTAGTTAAATTATATAATATTTGTATTTAAAATTTAAATTTTGTATCAGCTGTCCATTGATATGTCGCTCATTTGCTTCAGTAATAATATATTTTCAGTTCCTGAGTTATGGCAGGAGACGTAATCCAAGTTTATAAATAAGAATAAAGTCTTTCCGCATATATTTAAACGACGAAGTACCCGTTGGTACTTTGTACTTATTAAAGATATTAAAATATATCTTCCTTTCAAATTATAAAATTAAAATAAAATCAGTAGATACAGCGTGAAGTTGATTTAAATTAAAAAATCTATCTTTTTATAGTAAATAGTATAATATTGTGCGCTGGGTTGGTATCAGATATACAGAAAAAAACTAAAAAAAATTTATTCATGAAGAGCAAAAGTAAATAAAGTTAGAGTAGTATACGTAATAGCTGCAAAATATAAAATTATTAAATAGACAAAACATTTGAAGCTTTAATCTTATAGTCGAGAAGCCGTGCGTTTTATATCAAACTTTGTCTCTATTTCTGCTTTCATACATTTATTTTATTCGTTCAAGAACTGTCCAGCTTTCTATAAACTTTGAAATACTACTTCCTTGGAAAAAGAGTTTTCGAATCCTTTTCTAAACTTGTTATACTTTCATGTTTTTTCCTTTAATTGCTATGGAGTATTAGTTTTATAATATTAATTTGATTTTTCTTCAGAAATGATAATCTGTGCTATAATATAATACTACTATCATTGAAAGAAAACACGATAATATAATTCCAGATTTAATAATAAAATAACGAGAAGGAAACGCAAATGGACTGAACATGTAGCAGCGCGATTCAATCAGAGCGCTATAGAGTACGGGCGCTCTTAAGATCACAGCCCGCATACTAAATTATTAGCCCTTAGTTATTTATGCATCATGAGCCAACATCTTAATAGCGAGCGGGAGTTATGTCCAGCCTAAAATAATATTTTGTGTAAATGTTTGAAAATAAACAAGCCACGGACCGCGTTGCTTTCCACTTGCAATATGTAGCTATTTCACTGTGCTAGGGTCTTTGTGGCGATTTAAAGTACGAATAGGCTCGATAAAGTTAGGTTTAATATCAAATTTATGTTTTGCCGCAGTATAACAAATTATTTTGGAAGCTTACCTTTGGATGTGCTCTTCTGGGAAAGGCGACTTTGGGATCAATCTGTAAAGAAAATGTATACATTATTACAATATGATATATTTAAAAAGATTTTCATCTAAGTTTAATAAAATAAAATAATATTCAGTAAAATAATATGAAATTTTATTAAATTTTCTATTGTATCCACGCTACTCCAGAGACAATTTACTAAGCTGAAACGTTAAGTTTGTGTAAAATACTGAAGTGGGAGTATTAATATGTTAGGTGATATATATTTGAGATGCATACAAGTTGTTGTTAAAAATATTTGCGATTTTTCATAGTGTAATGTTAATATTTTATTCTATAAATTTATATTTCAACCTACATTAGGCAATTTGGGTAAATTCAATAATAAATATTCGTCTAATGATTAAAGCGCAAAAGTATTTTAGTCCCTATATGGTGATAAAACAAAGTAAATTTAATTGTCCACCAATTTTTTTCTCATAGTAGGTAAGGTTCTGAGAACTTAATGTTAAGATATTACATAATCAACTTTCAATCTAATTTTCGATGGATTGAGTATTGAGTGGCGGAGCTCAACGCCGCTCGAAATCTACCATCAAAATATGTTTGATATAATAATTACGCCAAATGGGAATCTAACTGATAAAAGTCGCATTTACAATCAAACACTGTACCACTGTACTACGACGGCCTGCACGATTCTATATTTTTTTATACAAAAAAACGATCTATGTTAGTTATAATAAATGACAAGTAAACTTATATATTAGTTACATTTTGTTCCTTTATGTATCTAATTATTTCGAATTCACCAGATAATAATTACAATACCGCATGTATTTGACCGCATAGTACAAGCTTTGGCTTTGATTCTACAGGTCGATGTTAGAATGAAATTTGGTCATGCATATTATTTTTTAAAATTAAAATGAAAATAGCAATTGTATTGAGATAATAACCGATAGGAATATTACAAGAGAATTGTAAAAAAGACAACAAAAAAAATGTCATCGTGATGTAGTTACATGTCGTGTCCGCTATGGTGGAAAATATTTTTTTTTCTTAGTTTTAATGATTCAAGACAAAACTCGGTGTTAGGTTCCGCGACTTCGTGTGATTGGTAAAAAGAATAGAATATACCTAATGAGTGTCTTACAGCTAAATATTATTTATTTACTTTGCAATTATTACATTTTTTTAACATGAAATATAGTTGTACTTTTAAGATTTTTTGATTAAATTTATTAATAAAATTAGATTTTTATAAAACTTTGAGACTGGCTCGTTGTGACGCAGGGACACAAGTGTACGACTGTAACTGCGAAAGGTTTTAGGTTCAACTCCCACTCGAGGAAATAAAATATTTTATATTTTCATTGGCACAGCTTTGGTAGCAAGGCAAAATGTGGTGTTGAGTTCCGCCACTCAAAACGGAAAACCTCCAAAATTCAGCTGAAAGTGGGGAATGGGAGAACGGACTGTTTTAATACTTGATTCCTAGGATTCCTTCTGCCTACTCGGCTGTGCGGGGAATACAGCATGAAGGTAGAAAAAAATTGGAGAGTATGTTTTTATTGATGTGTTATTGACAAACTCCGTATAAAAAGTGCCTGTAATAATATATACCTACTTCGTTCACATCACAAAACCTGTTTAAGAAGCAAGCAATAAAAACAAAGAGTACGCCAACAGCACTAAGGAGCTAGCCAGTTAATTTTAACTTAATGACTCGAGCACGAAAAAAATCACTCAGGCGTTTCCGCCCCAAACTAATCATGGCCGCACGTCCGGTCGGGAAGAGCGCACGATAAATTCGCATCGCCTGTACTGCACTGTCCATTCCTAAAATCCCAGCAAAAAAGCATCGGACTGAAAATCCTCCGTAGTCCTGTCACTCGATTTCTCCTCTCGTCTTTTTCATGTAACCAAGCGCCACTATTTCATACGTGCCACTGTTTAAGCCCTCAGATTTTCTCCGGCAACGAGCGGTCGCTTTGCTCTTTTTTCTCGTATCTCGACGCGCCGCTGACCGTTATAAACGCAAAATATAAACCCAAAGAAGCTACCTTTGACATTTTTAGAGGTAAAACGTTTCATTTCCACTCGTACTGGCCGTTTTGTTGACCAGTTTCTAAATCCTGTTTGGTTTTTTGTTATGTTTAATAACATTTTAGGACGTATACTCTGGGGTGTACTCTCCGATCTTTACTAACTAAAGTCATATGGTAAATTTGTTTTATGAATTGCACTTATTAAAATTAAAGCCCTTCCCAGCAAACGTTAATGTTGACGTATTCAAATGTTTTGAAACACAAAATTTTATTATTAAATTTACTTCATAGTTAGGTGACCTGATAAACTAAGTTAACTAGTAATGTTCATAAAACGTTACTATTTAACTCAGCTTTTGAAATAAACCACCTGAAACTACATAAATTTAACGGTATCTTGTATATTTTACGTAAACCATGTTATATACAGGTCCGTTGTAGCTCGCGACGAGTGTATTCAAATGATACTATATCAAAATTTCTAAAGTCTCTTAATTGTATTCACAATGGATACATGAGCCGTAGGCATCAACGTCTGCGTAATTACGTACCAAGCGTGAGAGAATAATTTAAAAGATTTCGCCCAAGAGGACTGCATTATTACAATATCAGAGAAACGGCTTTACAGCGTCATTCATACATTCTTAATTATTTAATTATCTTTTGAGTGCGCTACGGAATAACGCAGCTGCAGAAAATCCGTTGTAATTTGATTAAATTGGATTTTCACCCAGGAGAAAATTCATTTTTATAACGATATTGTAATTAGCATAAAGGAGGATAACGAACGCTTCTGTGCACGGGCCCTACCTAGTCAAATAATTTCTTTATGTACCTTTACGGAGTGGGTACCGTAGTCAAGCCACGGTCGCCTTTTAGGCGCTCTACGCAAGCAATTTTGTTAACGCTGTAAAATGACCACGAAAGTGTACAGAGAAAACAGAAAAATCATAAAACCCCAGATGGTGGCGTTAAAGCGATTAAGCGGGTCGATGATAAATTTTAACGAGTTATTTTAATGGAAGTGATCGCAGTCAGTGGCTAGCCGGCAGGCTGTATTGATAGAAAAATAAAACGAACTTTCAAAAGACTGCTCCGTCCGTGATTCCAAGCTTTTTTATTTTAAGATTCTCCGAGAACTTTGAAAGATAATGACGTTCACATTAAACAATTTTAAGCTGTTTCTAACAAGATAAAAGTTCCTTTATTCGCTTAAAAAAACAGTTCGGCAAAAAAAAGTTATAATATTTATTGGCAATTTATTTAAAAAATTAATATTGATTTAGTTATACTCATATGTTTGGATTGTCCTGAAAAAAATATATTTTATCAAAGTGTCATAAAAACCTGGTCAAAAAAGCACCCGAAATTGACAGCGAAACATCGATATCATACGAATGTGACATTTTGATATGGGACCATTTGCGTGATTACAATCGACGCAGTGGCGCACCCTCCTTAGCCGACCTCCCCCTTCCAACAACTTCCTTTACGATAAAGATTGACATCATCGCTTTTAAGTTCCAAATTATCCTAAGTCAATGTCAGAAAATTAATAAAAACCTACCTTACGCCTCATATAATATAAGCTAGATTCCAAAATACTATGGTGTATTTTAGCGTGTCATCGCAAGAAAAGATTGCAGGAGAAAGCACATTAGTGGGATATCACTGTTGGTTGAAAAAGAGCATGTCGCTTTATGTACTCGTGCGATGGCTCGACGTAAAGCCGATAACGTTAAATTTTATATTAAGTAAACAGTCGATATCGATGTCTTTCTATAGTCTCATATTTCATGCAAGGTACGGTTAATATAATAATGTTTCAATGCACTTGTGTTGGGTCTTCCAAGAAGGTATTGTTACATTTATTAGACGTTTAATATTGCAATGTAATTTTGTATACGTTGATGTTGATGTTTGATAAGATATTGAATAGTTACGAACTTTTATGTTGTTATGTTTTATATATTAACGCGGTTTTTTTACGTAGGTGTAACTGTAACGCAACGGTTGCGGGTTTGATTCCCACTCGAAGTAATGAATAATCATTTATTAATATCTTTATGTGTTCGCTGTGACACTAAGTCTAAAAGCCCAATGTTGAGTTCCCCCACTCAACACGCAGTGTCTCAAAAAATACGGCGTTTAGTGGATCAGAGTGTCTCTTAACACTAAAGTTTCTCGGCGATATGTGGGACAAAGGGTGCCGCGCATTTGTTTTATAAAAAAAAATTAACTTTACTATAATGAATTCTTTCTCTTTCTTCTTTAGTCCATAAAGATAATTTAAAAATTATAGACATTTGTAATCGAGGTTGATAAGAACGTTTAAGATACTATTTTTCTTCTAAAGCGAGATCATTGGACTACAACATATACTTATGTGTATACTGCGGACGCTAATGGCTAGCATCAAATTTATATATGCCTATTTTAAAAAAAACACACTCCATTGCTATAGAAATGCATCGTTAGGAGAATAAATGATATGTATTTATTATATAATTTATTACCTAGAAAAAATATTTTAATATCTCCAATTGAAAAAGTCTAATTTTCCACCTCTAATCTTTTATGGACCCCTCAAACCCGATAAGTGACCATATCAAGATATGTGTGAGTTCGATAATGCCCACTGTAACATAGAACGGGATTACTATCTGAGCCCCGGTGTCAATTCAGTTGCACCTAAGCATTTGAACACGGCGCAAATGGATTCAATGATCTTGTAGATACCGTGTATGGACGCCACTTGATCCCAGCATGCTCTATATAGCTAGGATTCTGAAAGGAGTAACCGATAATGGTATTGAAGTGTCCGTGCGAATAAATTCGTATTTCCGATATACGAGTGTATTCGTCTTCCTATTTTTAGAGTAGGATAATATTTATCAATAACTGGTGGATAAGGTTGTAGGTAGACTAAAGAAATTAATCTTTTATCAACGCAGGTGAAAAATTATTAAAAAATAGACGAGCATTACGAATTCGTAATCATAAATAAAAATATTTAGCTTTTGAGACTTACATGATTATTAATTATAACAAAATAAAATAACCGAACTAGGTGTTCGTTTTTTTATTAATTATCAAAAGAGCAAAGTGTCGCAGTTTATAATATTTAATGTCCTGCCTTTGCAGTTGGATAAAATTACATTACAGAAATTTACGTACGTACTTATAGACTCCAGTCTATCCTGACTGTCGCTCGAGGTAAGTGGGTACCGCATCATTTGCTGTTCAGCCAGCGAGGCGGCTCCTAACTCCTAATTGGAGCGAGTTTGGCTGCAGGTGTATGGTGCATTACTTGAGTTGGCTCAAAATTTGCGAGCAATTGCTTGAATATTTGGGCCGTTTCGTTTGAAATATTTGATGTGTACCACGATATTGTACGCTGTGCACCCACGTACTTATACGTTAGGCAATATTAAACTGTATACGTCGACTTCATAGTGGCCCAGTTGTTGTGTATACTTCTAATTGTTTTGGGTTCAAATTCCACTTGGATCACATTTAGTCTAGTATAAATTTTCTTGGTGAAGCTTATATTGTAAAATTGGATCCCGTCGTCCTAAATTAAGTGTTTGAAATAGATTGAAAGTGCAGAGCGGTATGATTTGTCACTACATTTAGTCATTTATATTTTTTTTATTACTCTTAAAATTAAAAACTTCATTATTTTATATTTCCTCTTTCTCTCACATATTTGAGTAGGTAATGTATCTAATGTCAAAACAATTCATCATCCATCCTATAGAGGTATTGCACGTTGAATAGAATGAGTTAACGCCGGTCCTGCGGTACATGGGGAAATAAAAACAAATGAATTGCCTCGAATAGGGAACGAACCCACAATCACCATGTTTACAGTCAAACGTTGTTCCACTGACCATAGTCACTATGGCCCCTATAATTGATTTTATGTTAACGTTTCCTAAAAACCTAACTAATATGTTCTATATTTTCATTATATCACTATAATATTTAATTTAAACATTTTTTAATTACTTAAAATGCAATCAGTTTTAATTTAGTCATGTCACATACTCGTAATATGGCGTTCTAGTAATTGTTTTGATGCTATCTAATATTTGCTCGCATGTAACAACTATTATTAATATGTTTCGTGTATTTATGTTTACTTACAAAAAATATTAGCTTAGAGCATTTGTTTTCAACATTTTTTTTATTTTATTTTGAAATAAAATTAAAATATTGGATTGTATGTATCAAATAAGTAAAAAAATATTTTAATAAACATTTTTAATATGAAATATTTATATTCAGAATGTAATCTACATTCTGAAGTTAATTTAATCAAGGTATATAACTTTATTTACTGACCTAACTTTACAGTTTGCGTGAGAATCAGTACATACTCGTACACTAGGTTTTACTCTGCCGGTTCTTTATGAATAGGGCAGACAGAGGGAACCCAGTGGTTAGGACACTTTTTTCCCCACTTTTCGCTGAATTTTCGATGCAACTCCACACTTTTGCCTTGGTACCAGAGCGAAGCACATGCTTATTATGCCCCAGCGCCACAACGGCCTCACATAGGGCTTATTATTAAAATAATAATATTACTTATACTTTAGCTATATTATATAGAAACTATTTTTGATAACAACCAAGAATTGTCACTTAAAACCGGAAGTTGAGACATTAAAACAAAGTAATAATTGGCAAAATTTCCAACACGAGTGTAACCGGAAACGGTATTTGTAAACATTTGTCAATCTATACAGATTTGAATCCGAAACTGTATATAATTGTTTTAATTACAGCCTTCAATCATTCCATAGAGAAATATTCAAAGAAAATTTCGATACGATCGAAAAGCCCTTGACACGGATTGTTTATAAAGTAGGGTTTGCTTTTACGCTTGCGGAGACATGCCGTAATGAAACCTCGCTGGGGAGGCCCGACAAACGTCATTACTGGGGCACGCATAAATATGCAAGGCAGGTAACGCACATTTTCATGCGACGTCGCAAGAATTTTATCGGCCGTTTAATTCTGCGTGAAAAAAATGAGTTTCTTGTCGGGATAACGGTGGACAGACGATCACGTTGGCTGCAGCTTATCGTTTATAATTAGTTATGTTTTTGTTTCAGCTTCACGCTGTATCTCGCAACTACAGTGTAGGTAGAGAGAACTTTGTGTTAGGACACTCCTCTACCCACTCTTCGGAGGCTCATCACCGCGCTTTTGGGCTCTGGCCACATAAATTTTATGTAGAGAACGACCTTAAAGGCGATGATTGCCCTCCCACGTCAGAGCGTTCAGATAAAACGATTAGAAACGTAAGCCGACGTTATATATTTCCGGAGCTAAGACTAATAATAATTATAATATACATAATTATTGTAGCAATAATTATTAAGTTTATGTTGAATGTATTTTTTTTAGAAATAAAATATTCATTAAAAAAAATCTAAAATTCAATCAAAATTAAATCAGCTTCACGCTGTGTCCCGCACACAGCAAAGTAAGCAGAGGGAACCTAGTGTCAAGACAGTCCGTTCCCTACTTTCCGCCGAAATGCGTGTTGAGTGATGGAACTCAACGCTGCGACACCAGAGCGACATGAAAATAAAAATTTAAATAAGTATTTCATTTCCTGGAATGGGGATCAAACCCACAACCAGACGATTTAACAGTCACACATTGTGCCTGCGCCACGCTCGGCCTCTATATTTTTTTTTGGGAATATAATATTTATTTAGAAAACGTATAAAAATTTGAACGTAGCGGGACTCGAACCCGCG
>DWAN01000868.1:0-20365 GCA_018230445.1 Heliconius hewitsoni
ATATATATATATATATATATATATATATATATATATATATATATATATATTAGCGTCGCGCTATATCGGTATACAGCACGCACACATTAGAGTATTCAAACCAAGTGTTAAGACACTCGGTTCCCCATTTCCGCAGAATTCTGAAGGCATTGCTTGTTGAGTGTCAAAATTCTAAGCACCGCAATGTTCTCTATACCAGAGCGAAGAAGTAAAAACATGAAATATTTAATTAACTGAAAATCGAACGCATTCTGTAGCATTTACAGTTACACATAGTGCCCTTGCGACACGACTGGCCTCTAACTTAAAACAAAAATTCTAACATAAATAAATTTTCACTAACTAAAACACATTGGCACAAAAAGTATTATATTCAGAGGTTTATTACGTCCCCTATAAAAGGAAGAACGAATGATAAACGGCAAATAACGTCTTATATTCGTATCTTCATGAAAAGGAAAGCCGATTCAATTCGTTCAGTTGTATCGAACAAGCGGCTTTGATGATCCTACAAGATTTACATTGGTTTTATATTTTCGTTGGTTTTTGATACAGATGGTACAAAATGGAGAATGTTGATATTTCAAAAAAGTATGGCTGCCTTTTTATAAATCATTCAATATTTATAATATAAGGTTTGTTTGTTAAAAACATGTTTGCAGAAAATTATGAAAAATGTGTACTTATTACGTCTTAAATATCTGTACATATAAATTAAAATTAAGTTTCTGTTACTGATTTTAATGTAATAATTTTTTTACGACCATATAGTTAGTTATTTATACATATAGAAATAAAATATACATAAAGAAATAATTGATTTTTAAATTTTGTCAGTCTTAATGTGTTTATGTTTGAGCGGGCTCTCTGTAATTGTTCAGTCTATTTTTATAGGATTTTTACTACAAGATAGAGAAAGTTATAAAGCTACAAAAAAGCTACCTTTTATCCTGATATTTTCGCAGATTCGGGATGTACACAGAAAAAATCATTTTCCGCGTGCGCTGTGCGTTTGTCACCTGTCTGAGCCGATGAGTGGTCTGAACCGATTTGAATAAAATTTCACATTTATATTTTAATGATTTCCTGGTTGATTGCAAAATACAATAAAATCCGATAGGTGGCGCTGCAACTCTATACATAGACGTCAGGTCAACTAAAAGTTGCTTAATTTTATCTCTGCTTGACACCTCGACGCGATCTCAAGATAATTGATCTTGACAGACACACTGTTAATTGATTTTTATAAGGGTTCCGTTTTTTCCTTTTGAGGGACACTAAAAAGAAAGAAAGAATTTGTTTTGCTGAGCGTGTTTAGGAAATATTATTGGTTTGAAATAAAAAAAAAATTGGTGTAATATTGTCCATTTATCTAAAAAGACTATAGGCTATTTTACATCACGTCAATAGGGTCGACCGACTGTCCTTGCGGTCAGAGTTAGCTCGTACAATAAGAAAGTGTTATGTAAAATACATATATTTAGCTTCACGTTTCATACTATATCAACTTTCCGCCGAATTGTGCAGTAGGAAACTATTGAGGCGGAACTCAACGCCGTGCTTTGCCTCTACACGAGAGCGGATAAATTAAATATATAATATTTCATTTTCTCAAGTGAGAATCAAATCCACAGCCTGTTACGTTTACAGTCACGCTTTTGGGGGCACAAGCGTGTGCAACGACTGGCCTCACATACATATATGCACAAAGGAGACTGGAACAATTCCGTACATTTTTGGGCCCAAAATGTAAAGTGATGAAAATTGTATGATTTAATAGATTTAGGTACATCATTTCTTCCCTGAAAACTATATAAATTTTGGTAATGTGAGAGCTGAATTATTAGAGATTTGATAAAAGTGAGGTTAAGTTCGCAGCTCAATTTCTTGAACATCAATTTCTATAAAATAGGCGATTGCTAAGTTGTTTAAGCATTAATTGTATTTTGTGCTTATTTCTTATTCTTTATATATCAAAATAATTAATAAAAGAAACAGGTTCACATTTTTTTCCACAATATAGGGTAAGCGGAACTAGTGTTAAAATGCCATTTTCCAGTGCGCGTCAGCAGCACGTTTAGTCTCTCTCGGTAGTCGGTACCAACCCAGTGTTGGTACCGACGTTGTTATACAGCAGCGAAACGTGGGTATTGCAGAAGAAGAATGAAAGAGAAATGAAATGCCATGGAGATGCGATCTTTTTGTAGGCTCGGAGGTTGCTGATCGAATCCGCAATGAAGAGACACACGAGAATGGCAGGCACTAGCAAATATAAAGAAGAAGAATGTACTCCGCTGGTTTTGGCATGTCAAACCAATGAGCGATGAAAGAATGGCAAAAAAGACTTATGATAGAAAAGTGAATGGTAAGAAAGGTAGAGGGAGACCTCGGTTGACCTTCGAAAAAGTATCGAAGATACTGGAGGAAGGTCACGTAAAAAGCACGAGGAACCCCCGGAGGGCATGTATGAAGAGGTTGATGGTGGACGAGGCAAAAGAGATATGTAGAGATTATAGCTTTTGGCGCTCCGTTCTCTCTGACTACCTTGCTAGGAATAAAGCGTGAAACTAACTTAAGTTAAGTCTTTGCCTGAGACTCACAACTTGTTACGCTTACAGTCGCACACTTGAGCCCGATGCGGCACGACTGGCCTCCAGGTGTTAAAAAGCATGCAACATGAATGACATACATATATACTTTGACTATCCAGAGATTTTTTTTAAATCATTTTATATTTAAAATTTTACAATAAATATTTTTTATATTAATTTATGTAAATATAATAACATACAAGGGGCAAAATTCCAAATTATCAGGCTCCACAGAGAGGAATCTTCTCACAATACGCGCCATCTCAGGTAAATCTGTCTTCAGCATCCGGTTCTTGATTAATTCAACTGCTAAGCGATAATCACTTAAGACGTTGGTTGAGGCTTCTCGATATTAAATCGCTAACTAAAACCATCGTCGGCACATTGATAGTCCCATTGACAACCCACGTGGCAGTAATCCAAATATTAAAATATATAAATATATATATATATATATATAAGAAATTGATCATTAATATTTTGTCTCGTTATTTTGAACGATATTATTTGACACGTTCCTCTAAACAATGCTTTTCTTTGGCGGGACAGAGTGACAAATTACTCGTGTAGTATTTCAGACATCAACTTTGGCTTGTTAGCTTTGTAAATTGACTTCGACAATGATACAGAATATCTTTTAGATGTTTACAGGAAAAATGTAGTGAGTATAAGTAGCAGCTTCTAACAGTGGCTGACTGTAAAACGAGATGGTTGTAGGTTCGATCACAAGTCAGGAGGATGATTATATTTAAAATATTTTTATTCTTGCGCCAGTCGTGGTGCAGAGGCGCAAAGTGTGACTGCAAAATAGACTTGTTGTGAATTCGATCCCCACTCGAGGAAAAGAAATATTTATTTAAATTTATATTTTCATTTCTTCGCTCTGGTGTCGAGCGTGGAGTGGTGTGAAAGCGGCGGTTGAAGAATCCAGAATCCGACGGAGAGTAGGAAACGGAGCGTCTTAACATTAGATTCCCTCTGTCTACATTGCTGTGTGCGAGATACAGCATGAAGCAGAAAAACTATTCTTCCCACTAAAATAGATAAATTACGTTATTCTTGGTAATCTTTTATCTTTTTAGTCAACAATTCAATGATTCACAGCACGTTATCTTGTTTTAAGTGAACATACTTTCTGACCTTTGGTGTTAATTGCTTAATTTGTACAAAATGTAGGATTCAGTTATTTCCTAGAAAATAAAATGCCTGTTTATATTATGTAGAGTTAGTTAGTTAGTTGAGAGGAAGTAGTACTTTGAGGCCGTTGTAACGCAGTGGGACAGCTACTGACTGTAAGCGTAATGATCGTGGGTCGATTTCCACTCGGAGGAATTATTATATTAAGCCAAACGTTGAGTTCCGTTGTTGAAGACGCGATATTTTGAAAACTCGGCGGAAAATGAGAAACCGAGTGTCTTAACACTGTCTTCTCTGCCTACCCTGCTATACGAGAAAAGGATCGAAGCTGTTATTTTCTTTTACATTTATTAATATTTAATAATATACACTTCGTCTGTGCGTACAACAAACGGATAGACGTTTTCCATATCTAAAAGATTAAAAAAATACGTATAAGAGACGACAATTTCACCAAAAAAATCGAACATCTAATTACCTAAGTGACCTAAGGCAGCGTATCGCTGCGCCGACGCATATCAGATCTATCGTAAATTTTAATTGTATACATATGTTTGTAAATATCTAAACTGCTTACTTTCGTTGCACGCGAGGTCGCGTCGGTCCCGTAATTAGTAAGGCGTGTCAACAGTGCGATGCTATTGATATGAAATGGTAAACGTCGGTTCGGATGTTACGTTCGTTGTCGTTTTCCAAATTGCCGTGTTGTTGTACGTTTTTGTTTTGATGTTGTGTTTTTTTTATATTATTAAATAAAATAAATAAATAAATCAGCTTCACGCTGTGTCCCGCACACAGTAGGGTAGGCAGAGGGGACCTAGTATAAGATACTACGTTCCCCACTTTCTACCAAATTCGGGAAGCATTGCGTGTTAAGTGGCAGAACTTAACGCCGCTCTTTGCCTCGACACCAGAGTGGAGAAATGGAAATATAAATTTAAGTAAATATCTCATCTCCTCGGGTGGGGATCAAACCCACAACCAGTCAGTTTTACAGTCACACTCTGTGCCGCTGCGCCACGATGATTTCATAATATCTGGCTTTTATATTATTAATATTTATATTTAATTGTTAATTTATGTATTATGAAATTTATCTTTAGTTAGTTATTGTAAGAACATATTGTATAAAAATGTTTCTAACCAATAGTAATAAGATCATCTGAAAATTGTATTATTAATTTAGATGCTTAGTTCAGTTGTAATTGATTTAAGCTGCTAGCATTTTACAGGTAATACCTACATTTTTGAACCATTGAAAAAGAAACTTTAAAATACGAAACTACTACTAAAGATAGAACAGCTAATTGAATTCTCCGCAACCTGCCCAGGGTAAACGCCAATCCATTACGCTATATTTAAGGCCAGAAATATTTTCTTTTTCACACTATATTCTGAATTTAAATCTCTGGTTTCTATACACATGGAGCGCCGTCCTAAGCTCCAAAACATACCACGTCAACTTATTTTATTTATTATATGTTTTTGTGCTTCCTGCAAGCGACGCCTGGACGCCCGCTTATATTTGAAAAATGCAAAATTGACTCAAATTGCTTCTTATTAACGATGACAGATGTCTTGGCGCCAGGCCTAAAAACGCGGGTTCCCTAAAATAATCTCTATTCCTACACTATACGATATTATTTTAAGAGGCCTCGCGCTTCGAGATCGGATATATTGATATAATATGGATACGCAATTAGTGACAAAGTCTTATTTTTTATTTTTATTTATATTGCAAAGATTGTTAACTTCATTAACGTCAATAATATGTAATACTAAAGTGTATGGAAGTATTAAATTGTTTATTTTATCTGTTTTGTGTTGTACGGAAGTGTAATGGATGCCTCTGACATTAAAAATATTATAATCGTATGTCATTTTTAATAATAAGGTTTAAGTCGATGTAACGTTAAACGAAAGTTTTTAAGCTTTTTTCTTATTACCCATATATAATATTTTATTAGAGATACGCACACCATAATAATATTTTTTAAACAATCATTGGTATTTACATTTACACAGAATTGATTCTGTGAGAGAGAAACTAGATCTTAATTTAAAATAATACTGTATTTGAAAAAAATATGGTATCTAGCTACAATTTTCTTTTAAGTTGTAGTTGTAATATGTCAAAAGTAGGTACTTGAAAGTAGAAATACTATCAATATATTTGTGATAGTCTAAGAGGAAGATGTACCATAATATCTTGCATCTTATATGAAATTCAAGTTGTTAAATATGAACGTAATATGGAAATATATATTGGGAAATAAAATTTTTGTCATAATGACTTGAAGGATACAACTTTACATCACAATTTGTTGTTATTTATCTTCAAATATAAATTGAATATTTTGAAAAATTTAATATATTCGTTTCTTCGCTCTGGTGTAAAGGCGATGCGTGGCGTTGAGTTCCGCCACTCAACACGCAACGTTTCCAGAATTAGGTGGATAGTGGGAAGCGGAATGTTTTCGCTCTGGTGTCAAGGCGCAGCGCAGCGTTGAGAACCGCTACTCAACACGCAATTCCTCCAGAATGCGGCGGAAAGCGGGGAGCGAAATGTCACTACGTTCCCTCTGCGGGATATAGCGTGAAGCTCAGAAAAAGAAAATGGAATGCGTGTAAAGTGAAGTAAATTCAAAAGTTCAATTCTTATTAATAACAAAACTATTAAATATCCGACCACGGTGCCGATACGGCAATCAAACGTAAACAAAAGTGTTTTAGCTTAAAATATCACCCTTTCAAGTGACGCACGCACACAGAGTAAAGCCACGGGCGGTCCTTGTATTTAATAGTCAATATATTACCAGTATAATATATAAACTATGCTTCGAGATATTCTCTCAAGTATTTTCACTTATATATTTTAAGAACTAATTAAGACTAAATCAATATACAAGTTCAGTATATATATATATATATATATATCTTTAGTATATTTGTATTTGAAGAAAAAAAGAAGAAATAAAAAAAACAAGATAACAAAATTAATCACAAAAAAAAACTCTGGCAATACCAATAAATTGGTGGTTAAAGTAAGAAATGCTTAAAATAACGAATAAATTTGAACCAACACCTGTCGAGTGGTCATTATATGCGTTAAAAGCAGTATTTAAAAGCTTGTATGGGGTCGTTAAGTATCTCTTGTACTCTAAATACAATTAAAAACTCATTGTATATTAGTATATAAATAACGACGTTGGATACCCGCGGACTGTTTCGCCCGCGGCGTGCACGTGACTTCGTTTTAGTGAAAAATACCTCTGGTTTAGCAATATTACTAAAAGTGATGTTTTCTTTGGAAACATTACAATATTTAATATTTTTGTTGCTTATTCATTGTACTTGTTTAAAATATTTTGAACGTATCATTTCACTCTGCAGGCCGGTCGTGGTGCAGGGGCATAAGCTTGCGACTTATGAGCTTGCGGGTTCGATTCCCACACACGACGAAATTAAATATTAAATATTTTAATTTTTTCTCTCTGGTAATGAGGCAAAGCGAGAGAGGGTTGCGCCACTCAATTCGAAATGAAAGCGGGGAATACGAACGGATTATCTCAACACTAGGTTTTCAAGTCCGCTCTGCCTACTCTGCTATGAGCGGGAAACAGCGTGAAGATAAGAAAAAAAAAAGATTGTGTGTAAAACAAAGTAGATTAAAGAAGAGAAAAATTTAGTTCACATTAGCTAATACCAAAAGTAAAAATTATACAATCACACAAACAATCAAATGCAAACAAAACTGATTTAGAGCTTAAAAGTGGGTTAGAAGTGACTGTGAGTGAGGTCACTGACAATACTAAACTACCCCACTGCGTTGCACAACCGGACAATCATACGAAAAGTGACCAAAGTGGATCAATATCTTAATTTTTCGAATTTTAACGTTGAAAAGAAAATATTTATTTTATATTATTTTTTTCTATGAGGATGTTAAATTAACATCTTTAATTTTTTTTTACATTCAATATGTTCTATGGTATAAACCTGAAAGGATCATATAAAATGAGATAAATACTAGCGATTCGCCCGCGGTTTCACCCGTTTTTTTATTTAATAAAATTAATTGCGTTCGTATCCCAATATAATATGTTCGCAGCGTAGGTACATTTCTAGTGACTTTGTGTTACTTATATATACATATCGATAATTATTTTTTTATTAATATATATGTTTTTACCTATACCTAATTTACGTCTGTATAGACCGATTTGAAATATAGTGTCAATTTTTTTAACATTCGCCATAGTTTCAAATCGAATGCACCATTGATTTGAATAATTATAGTATATCAGTCCTGTATCTCATCAAATCAAATTAAATCCTGCATCAAATGATTTATATATTTGAATTAATTTAAAATTACATACAAAAAAAAATAATTTCTTTCTAATACTTTATTATCGACATAGATACTCGTACTAGCCGACTCAATTAATATTTTTTAAAAACCTACAGAACTGACTTTTATACCGTTTTATTTTGTATTTGTATATAGATTTAAGATACAGATAGATAAGTATCTAGATCCGTATGAAATCGTATGTTACTATAGAATTGTAATCGCCCTTGTTAGTTTTTGCGTGCCCACCCGCATTTTACTAAAACAGCTACGCTGGCTGTTGCCCTCACATATTCAACTAAAACTGATATTTGTCATATATCTACTCTAAATATTTAGTGGTATAATTTATTATTTTTATCAGCTTCACGCTTTATTCCGCACACAGCAAAATCGGCAGAGGGAACGTAGTGTTAAGACACTCTATTCCCCACTTATACTATAATTTATTATACTTCTAGGAGATACTTTTCTTGTAAATTACTGTATAGATTGTAATTTCTCCGTAATGTTTTTTTATCCTGTTTTGTAAGTCCATCATAGTAAGATGACACATATTTTACTATTAAATATAGAGCGTTAAGATAAATCAAAACAAAATTCAGCTTTACGTTTTTTCCCGCATAGAAGAGTAGAAAGACAAAAAATAGTGTTAAGACAACCCGTTCTCCAAACACTTTCAATTTTTCGAAATATTGTGTGTAGATTTGCGGAACTCATCGCCGTGCATTATCTGTCAGAGCGGGAAAATGAACATTATATAAATATCAATCATCCCCCATT
The DNA here is from genome assembly GCA_018230445.1 of Heliconius hewitsoni. NCBI lineage: Eukaryota > Metazoa > Arthropoda > Insecta > Lepidoptera > Nymphalidae > Heliconius > Heliconius hewitsoni. Next base: position 8,866 of record DWAN01000868.1, read on the forward strand.
AGCAAGCGATAGATTTCACAAATATAGCACTTAGAATCCGACACTGTTCCACTGAGCCACGATGGACTCATCTATAATTTGTTTGTCCTAAATTAACTGGCGAAAATTAATTCTGTACCTACACAATAAATTATTGATAGTAAAATAAACAAGTGACGTTTTTCATCAATTTTGACATTTTACTCATAGATACTATAACTATTTATAAGAACTAAGATGGCACAAGTTCGATTCTTATTCGTGGGAGAGATCATACCTATTTCAATTATTTTCCTTTCTTTTTTATATCTCGAATTCGAATAGAAACCTGTGAACCGGGTGTCTTGAGACTTTTCTACCCTGCTTTGGTTGTCTACTCTGCTATGGAGGATAAAAAGTTAATTTACATATTTTTATTATTTAACAAATAAAACTACTATTAATTATGAAATTATATTTCATTTACATATATTACCTATAGATATAAATATTAAATAATTTTATTTTATTTTTTTTATGTGGTCCAATTTTTTAAAAAATAATTGCTTCCGAACATAAATATATTCTTGTTAGGTATATATTTTTTTTATTTATTTGTAATTAATAATTTTAATATTTCTATGATATTCTTAGAACGTCTACATCTCTGTTTTTTTCTAAACACCGTATGTGGTTAGTAAAAACTTTTTATTACATATAAATTAATAAATATTATAACAAGATTATATTCTAAATTATTTAGAAGATTTTATATTACCTGTTATTGAAAGATGTTATTTATACCTACTATATTAAATTGCAATTTTAAACATATATTGTACCCATTTATATTGATCAAAATATTGTTATGAGGGCATCGTAGCCCAGAAGCACAAGCGTGTGACTGTAACGCGACGGTTGTGGGTTCGAATCCTACGAAAATTCAGTCTAATAAAAAATGGTGTAAAATGCATAAGTAGTAGGTATACCAAAACCGTAAATATTGCACAAAATATATAAATACCAACTTCTTAACCATATACCACATACCTAAACACCGAGTTCCATATAAAAATAAAAAGTAAATTTCAATAGAAATGTAATTGGAAATAAAAAAAAATAAAATTTTCGTTTCGGCGCTTCGGAAATCTGACAAGGTGAAACATCTTGTCCTCAGTCAAACCATTTTTTGCCTATAAAAATTTGTTTGTACCTCGCGACTGTCTCGACGAAAACCCATAAACATGAACAAGTCAGGCCGACTGCCGCTTTCCCCCACCCTGGGAAAGGCGGCGTCGTTTGAGTAGGTGTGGTTTGGCGGTAGAGGGGATAAATAGGCCAATAGGTGAACGTATTTCCAAACGGAATCTTGGGAAGGACAGAAAATTGAAGCCGCGATTGGCTTTGAAGAGCAAGCCCCGCCTCTTGGGTGGAGCTTAAATCGCTCTATCCTACGGCGGAGGGGCGTGTGATTTCTGGCGCGCGCCAGTCTGTGTTGAGAAACGGAAGCGTGAAGGTGTGCCGTACCAAGGCATGATAACGCCGGCTCCTTGACGCGCAGGATGGCTGCGCCGCGCAGCCGCCGCGCATACAAACAACTGTGATAAAATATAACTTTATTTTTCATACATAAAGTAAATACCGTCCGTGGATAGACTTTCAAAGACAGTGTTGTGTGAAACCGCCCTTATGATCGTCCCTATGGCAGCGTACGCACAGTTCGGCTATTCGTACCCGTCTGCCTCGCAGGTCAGTTCCGTTGATTTCATGCACTTTACAGCATTTTTATTATGTCATAATTAATTGATTATTATGACATTGTCATAAGTTTATTAAATTTGTTTATTTAAAATTAAGGCAAAAGTGTTATTGTTTCTAACATCTATTTTAGTTTTGCGTCGTGTACAAAAATGTAGAGTTTAAATTCATAATAAGAACTTATCTTTATAAATATACAAAATAATATATTAATAACATTTAATATACATACAAAAATCTAAAATAAAAGGTATAAAAGTATATATTGGGTTGACTAATAATTAAAATTTAAAATTATAGTCTTAAATAAATAAATATTACTGTGCAACGGTGACCGACGGTATTGTTTGCACAATTAAGATTAAAGAGAAAAACCGTTTAAATATATTCAATTACGTATATTTTTTCTTTAACTAGTAACTATTAATATTATAATAAACATATTTTTATTATTTTTGAATAGCTTATTAAGTTATTAATAATAATTGCATTTTAAAACGAATACCATATTATAGTATCGGTGTAAAGTGAATAGGCCAATAAAATACTAGCATTTTTATATAAATATAAAATAAAGATATAATATATTTCTATAAGCATATATATAGGTTCTATTTATAAGTTTATATAAACAACAATTTAGTAATCAGATCAAGAATACGTATTTAAAGACTTCTTCAAGCAAAAACCATATTTTTTATAGCCATTTGCAGCGGTTATAAAATAGTACGCATTCAATCTCATTTAGTAATTATATTGTTTTCCGTATTAAAAGTCTGTATGTTTCTTTGTTTATACAATTTTATTGAATCATTTTGCTTAGATAAAAGTTATATTGTGAGAAAAAGATATTATTATGCATTTATGTACTTGTCTTCTAGTTAGATGAACTTATAAATTGTAATAGATACATTTTTTTAGTGTTGCTTGTAATGTGAGGGGTAGTGGATTCGAATCGTGTACAGATTTTATATTGGAAAACAATCTTTGTTTAAAAAAATTGCTTAATAGGTTAACTTAAGCTATATGTAGATATTGTAGGACTGTTTTAAAGTTTTATTTTGAAATTTTTCTATTTCCTTTTATTATATTAAAACTATATTTGATTATTATATTAGAAATAATTGTGTACCAAATAGTTGTATATTATTTTCTAGTGGGCAAAATAAACGTGTGTCACCAAAGTAGAGAATTCAATATCTATAGAATAGCCACCGTCGCCGTCTCTTAATACTGTAAAAACGAAGACTTCCATAAAGTTAATATTGTATATATTTTGTATTGATAGAAATGTCTACTTTAGTAGTAGACTGTATATTTTTCAATAAAGATATAAAAAAATATAACTAAATATAATAGTTTATTGTTTCCAATAAATCATATATATATTGGGTTATCTAGATATAAACGCTTACGTCACTTTTTAAATACCTGTTTAGGACGGCAGTTAAAGAATACCAAATGTAAATATCACTTCACGATACGAAATAATTAATATAATATAAGTATGCTTAAGAATTCCCCAACTTAGCTTAGAACCCACAATTAATCACTGTTATGTAATATTCTATAATAATTTTCTTCAATTGGAAACGGAGTGTCTTAATATTGGGTTACCTCCGCCTGTTACATATGGAATACAGCGTTAACCTGTTTAATTTTCTCGAGTGAAACCACTAGCTGTATCTAGTGTTATTTACAACACATACTCATGTACACCAATAATCTGAATCACTGAACCGATTTCGATTAAGGTATATCAATGTGATGTGTGATTCCACTTGTCAAGTTGATCTCATGTGGCAGGATGAAAGCTTAATGTGAATGCGGATAAAAAATTGTGACGGTCCATTTAACCTTAGGTTAGATTTGTTAATATATTAGGCAATTGCTATAGAATACTCGTTTAGAAAAAAATATATGTTTCTTTTTTAAAGCAGAGTCACGGATTATCGTCGCAGCAAAAAACTCTTTTTTATACATATACTACAGTACTATTACCTATATCTTTAGTGAAGTTAATATCAATTGCTACGGTACTACCTATGCGTATAAATAATTTAGAAAAAGTTAGACCGTCGTGACGCAGTGGGCCTGCGTCTGGCGGTAAGCGCGGCGGCTGTTTTATTTTCATTTTCTCACTCTGGTAGATGTTGTGCGGAGTCGTGTTCAGAGAACACGCTATGTCTTGAAAATTGAAAGTGGGGAACAGACTGTCTTAACACTAGGTTCCTTTTGTCCATAAAATTTGTGTCCAAAATTATATGGGTGCCGAAAAAATGCGGACATATTAAACATTATTGAATTTGTGTGCCACTTATATTTTTAACTACAGATAAGTTCCAATTTTGTATGAAAAAGTATGTAAAAAACTGCATATAGTGTTTGAAAATATAATTTTGAGGTAAACGAACCAATTTACTGTACGTAGGTACAGGAAATTTTATGTTTATAGCTTTGGTGATAGAATAAATTTAGAACTTTACGTTATAACATCGGAACAGGTACGAAAGTTGTAAAATTTAATTTTATATTAAACTGATTTTTTTTTTCTATACATTTTTTTTAACTATATAATCAAAAGTGGCCAGTCGTGGCGCAGGGTCACCAAGTGTGACTATAAAACGGAATGATTGCGGGTTCGGCCTCCACTCGAGGTGATGAAATATTTGTTTAAATTTATATTTCGATTTCTTCACTCTGGTGTCGAGCCAAAGCACGGCGTTGAGTTCTGCCACGTAACACGCAATGCCTCCAGAATTCGGCAGTTAGTGGAGAACGGAGTGTCTTAACACTAGGTTCCCTCTACCTACTCTGCTGTGTGCGGGATACAGCGTGAAGCTGATTTATTTATTTATTTTATAATCTTAAAGCTTATGCGGAATTTGTTTTTAAGTATCAAAACAATGTAATCCAAAGGAAGCCACTGTGAGGTGTATTGTTTTCTTCATTTAACGAACATCACCTCGAGAAAGTTAATAAATTGATACTTGTAGTAGCATAAAAAAATGTTTGTAAGTTGTAAGTATTCATCAAATAGCTAATATACGAATACGAGTAGATATACTTTAATAACAAAATAAAAGCAGCAAAATAATATACGTAAAAGCAAAATAAGCGTAAATAGTAACGAAATTATAATTTTAATATTTTATTTGTATTTAATACACAGTCTTCAGAATTCGGCGGGAAGTGGTGAATGTAACTGTCTTGATGGAAACGGAGTATCTTAACATTAGGTTCCCAAATTCCCTCTACTTACCTCGCTTTGTGCGCGACAAAGACTTTTTGCCTACAAAGACGTGCTTTTTTTAAGATCACGTGAACTTAAAAAAAGCACGTCTTTGTAGGCAAAATTATGAAAGATATTTTGCGTGACGTGTATGACCCTTTATTTCGGTACCAGAGGTTGTAATTATAAGGCAACTATTACAAAATTTCTAGCCACAAACTTAGGTATGCCAGTAATTTGCCGCCATATTTGGTTTCAACGACGTATTCAATCGCTCTGGTGTACAGTCGTTAACAAAAGTGTTTAAGGTTTTTTATAAGATTTATCTTATCTTGTTACCTCTTTGAATTTATCTTGTATCTAACATATCTTAAGAATGGCAGCTACAAACTAAACAGTTATTTTTCGTTTTCCACAAATTTCTAATATCGGAACTGCTTGTGATCAACCCTTCACGCTTTATAATAAAGACAGAGGCTCTAACGCGGCTCTAAGCTCGCTCGCTTGAACGTATTTTTATATTATAGCCAATAGATAATATTTTTATTATATAAAACATATTCTATGTCCTGTCTAATACCTCTAAGAATATGTGTACAAAGATTCATGACAATCGGTTAAGTAGTTTTGGTGTGAAAGCGTAACAAATGTAAGTTACATTAACATTTATAATATTAGTATGAAGTATGACTATAATTACAAGCCGTCTATATTCGAACCAACAATCACAATCAAAGTGAAGTCGGTGTTGACAAAACACATTCCACTGCACCGTGAAGGCGACGTAAAATTAATTTTCATAATAGCGCACACTAGTCCAAGGTACCTCCATGGCACCTATGTATGTATATACGAGTACATGGTTGATGTGTCAGAAATTTTCCGTCTAATTGAACGAAACCGATCGAGCATTCAATGCCGTTAATTCTTAATGCTTTTGATATGGTACGCGCCACAGAGCAATTTAGAAAACCCATCAAGCTTATTTTTTAAGTTCACGCTGTATTTTGCGCACAGCAGGTTAGGCTGAGGGAACCTAGTGTTAGGACACTCTGTTCCACCATTCTTCGATGATTTCTGAAGACATTGCGTATTAGCTTTTTTTTTAGCTTCATCCCGCGCAAAGGGTAGGCAGAGGGAATCTAGTGCTAAGACACTCCGTTCCACCATTTTTCGCTGATTTCTGGAGACATTGCATATTGCTAAAACACCCCGTTTTTCCATTTTCTGCCGATTTCTGGAGGCATTGCGTGTCGAATGGCAGAAATCAACGCAGCAATTTTGCTCCGACACCATAGCGAAGAAATGAAAATATTAAATATTTCATATTCTCGAGTCCAAATCGAACCCACTATCTGTCGCGTTTACAGTCACAAGCTCATGCAGTGGCGTCACGGCTGGCCATGCTTATTAAATTTATATTTTGTAGGATTGGAGTGTTCAGGCTGATTAACGTTTAATGTCATTAATAGAGATGTACTTTTTTACTATACTCATGTCGTTTACCATTACAATAGGAGTCCCTATAGTATTCTTAAATTTTTCAGCTAAGAATATATTCTTATTATATAAATCTAATAGGAATTTATTTATATATTAGTGATGTGGCCACGTGTTTCCTAGATATATAGATTTATCTCAATATTTATTTTATGAACGAGACCTAAATGCCATGTGATGCCATTTCCATATTCAAAGCTCAATGGTAAAAGGTAGAGTAAGAAAATGTAAAGTATTAAGACATGCCTCGTTCCCGGCATAAACGTTCTTATTGGTTTTGTGGATGATTGCTTTTGCGTATAACAACAACTAATCAAAGAATTGTATTGCTTTTTAACTGGTTCAATCAGCGATACCTAATATAGGGACATATACAGGTATGTAGGACTTTGGTAGCCGGTATTATATTATATTAGGTAGGTAGGTTATGTTGTTATACTTTTTATGTGAATATGTGCACGTATTTGTATTTTTTTCAGTTTCATGCTGTGTACCGCAAATATTAAGTTAGAAAAAAGGGAACCTAGTGTTACCAATTCATTCTCCAATAATGCCGAATTCTGGAAACGTTGTTTGTTGAGTGGCCAGGATATGGAAATAGTAAATATTTAATTTCTTTGAATGCGAATCAAACCCACAACCAGTCCCACTTACAGTCACACGTTTGTGTTCCTGCACCTCAATATACTTATAAATATTTAATATAATATTGTATGTAAAAGTTGAAATGGAAAAGAAAAAAAGGGGGAAGAAGTTAACAAGTAGAGATGCTCCTTTTAAATTGAAAACACAATATAATTTATATAAAAAAAATATGAATTTACTTTAATTCAATGATGAAAATTTATCGTTTGTGATGTGAAATTCCCCACTAAACTTTTTTTCGAAATATGTACACGCCATGAATTATTTATGTAGAATTACACACCTTTACGAGAAACGCATACGTTTTTACCCAGCTCCATAAATATTTTTAATTTTTAGTACTGTTTTAACAAATAGATAGACGTGTCTATTTGTTAATATATATGGCAGGCACGGTGTTTTACCTCTATGATCCCATGGTCCTCCTGCCTATGGCAGGGTAGGCAGGAGTACCATGGGATCATAGAGGTAAAACTCCGTTCCTATAAATAAACACACGTTCACCACTCTTCGTCGAATCCTCGAGGCATTGCGTGTTGAGTGGCGGAACTGAACGCCACGCTTCACTTCGTTCATGAGCAAGGAAATGAAAATATTAAATATTTGATTTCTCCGAGTACGAATCCAAAACCGTCGCGTTTATAATTATATTCCTGTGCCACTACGCCGCGACGGTTTCGAATACAAATTATAGGGTCCATTAACACGATTTAAATATATATTACAATTTTTTGTTTTTAATCATGAAACTAACAATAAGAAAACGACTCTTCTAAATAAACCACATTGTACTTGAGACAGAATATAAATGTATCTCATTACAGTAAAGTAATACTAGAAATGATAGTTGATTTGTTCTCCTTTGATCTTTACATGTCTCCTCATCTTTGAAAACTTATCAACAAGTAGTTTATCACCGATATCAAAATTGGTGTCAAATTAATTTAATATCAAAATGTATAATTTTTTGATTTTTCACCTTGAAATTTCCGTCGCTTTCATAGAGTAAAAAAGATGCGTTTGATTGTAACTCGTTTTTTTCATAATAATGGATAAATATATATTAATTAAATTATTGTCTACTATTTTGTTCGTAGTTTTCGTGATAGCTATACTGTTTACTTCAATTTCATCATTTTACTATTATTGATATTGCACATTCAGATTTCTTAATTTATTTCTATAATCTTTTCAGTTGATTAAAGTATCTAATTTTCACTAAGAGATGAAAAGATGAAGTTCGAAGACTACCGAATCCTTATAAAATCCAAAAAATATGAACGACTTTTATGTAGTTACCTATATAGGTACAAAGACAAACACACAATTTCAAAATCCAAATAAAACTCCCACCGAACAACGGCAACATTCGAAAACAAACAAAAACATTATTCAGAAATCAGTTAAAAACGAGGTTATTTCGAGTTTTGGAGATAAATAACATTTGGCGGGTGGAGCCGCTGGGTTGTGAGGTCGGGGCAGTCAATTAAACCGCGCTGCCGGTACCGGCCCGGGGTTTATTGTGGACTTTGTGTGACCTACCAGGATCTCCAATAATGGATACACTTTACGAAGCGTTTTTGATTTTATTAATGTTTTATATGGGTAGTAGGTAAATGGGTCGTTTTGTGTTAGAAGTTGTGTGTAGACTGATGCGTGCGGGTTCGACTCCCGTACAGAGGAATGAGTATAGGAGCAAAATAAAATGTATTAGAGTATTGCCTAATCTTATGTTACGGCGGCGAAAGTGCGGCGTTGAAATCCGCCTATCAATACGAAATGCATTCAAAATTCATCGGGAAATGGAGAGCGGAGTGTCTTAACACTAAGCATCCTCTGATCTGAATCTGATCTAAATGATGCAACACAAATCTGTTCATAGGTCAATATCACACATTAGTGTACAATAGGATCCATAACTATTTTCACAGAACAAAGTAAGACATTTCTAGTAAACACTAGACGTGGACGTACTTACGAGTTAAAATTATAATTCTATCAAAGCAAAACCTATTACTCAGGTTATTAAACAAGCTGATAATTTAGATGGTACATGCATCTGAAATTGGTCGGTCGCGGCCGATTGCACTTGGTTCACGCGTCTGGTGATTTCCCATTTAATTCGTTATGTACTACGAGCCGCCGAGCCGTTTTGTGAGTTTTCTCTTTTTTTTCTTTTTTTTTAGTTTCACGCTGTATCCAACACACAGAAGGTTGGCTGAAATAGCTTAAACGTAAGACAGCCCCTTCCCTATTTTCTGGCGAAATCTAGAGGCATTGTGTGTTGAGTGACGGGACGCAACGCCGCACTTTGCCTTGAAAAAAGAGAGGAGTAACGACAATATTTCATTTCCTCGGGTAGGAATCGAACCCACAACGTGTGCAGTTATACGCTTGTGCCATTGTGCAATGACTGGCCTCATTTGACTTTCTTTTTATATATTTTTATTATTATAATAACAATTATACATTCATAAGAATGCTTATAAAAGTTTTTACTTATAAGAAAGCTATTCTAAGCTTTGAATTAGAATTTATTAGAACGTTTTTATAAACATTTTCAAATTATTATTTTTAATAAAATGAACATATTACAATGTAATTTTTGCTTAAGATTATTATTAGATAGGCATATTTTATTTATATTTATATCTAGTTTTTCATATATTTTTTAAAATGAATTAACTATTGATACGATAGATTTTATAATTAATGCGCATTGCTTATATAAGATTTTCTAAGCATTTTAAAGTAAGTTAGTTATATAATACAATAAATTATTAAACAAAAGGAAAAGGTAAGTGTCATATCAGCACACAGCTCTAACTCTAGGAATGAAGCCCTAGATAAGGTAAGTATGTATATAGTAATACGTTAATATTATATGATTTTCAAGTCTTACCTCTCAGAGGGATGAAACAAAAAATAAACGTTCGTGCTTCAAAGGTCCTGCACATGTGATAATATTTTTTAATTTGATACGCCCAACGCAATTTTGACAAAGATATTTGACTGAAGCACAGACAGACAGAAGCGATTTTATAATGGTTAACAAGGTGTTGTCTCAAATGAATTACGTAGAAGATATATGATATTATAATAAATCCATATCATTAAATTGTGTAACATAATTGAAAAATATAGTTGAGAAAAGACAAACAAAACTAGAGAATGTACAAAAAATATAACATAAAATGCGTCTACATCCCGTACAATATACGTATGTGGAAACAACAGCAACAACACATATTTAAAAGAATAATTGATTCGTACAGATCATTATAGTCCATTAATACCATAGTTATTGAGGCAATTTTATCGAATCGGAATCGATATATAAGCAGTGTGGCGTGTGACAATTTCATTTTTATGATGCATCTAAAGATTAATTATAGCGTGAAATAATCGATTTATTTTAAAAAAATGGGAATATCGGTATTGTCGATGCAATCTGCGGACGGTAATCGAATGAATGAATGCATTCGATTTAATTATTGGTTTTGTGAAATATTCGGAACACGTCGCAAGGCGTAACAACTTTGAATCACAATTGTTTTTGTTGTACTTGTCATTGATGTTGTTGTTGAAATGTTGTGCTGCTATGTTGCACTAGTTTCTTCTCGCGACGTCGTTCTTGTGGCGTTTATGTCGCTTCTCTAGGTTCTTCTATTTACCACCTGTAAGTATGCAGGTTAAAGATATTTATATCTATTTAAATTTGCCTTGGCTAGGCTAGTTCGTTAGTTAGTTCGTTTCCATTAGACTACTATTTTTATTGAGTTTTGTATCTTAAAAGTATTAAACAGAATCCTTAGAGAATTATATAGATTTACCTAGGCTGCTAGCGCTATTTTAGTCTTTCATTTTGCGCTAGCGCTATATTAGTCTTCCATTTTATAAAATCTTCAATAAATGCACATTATGTTAACCAACTTTTTCTAAGGCCCTATTTTATTTTTCATTACTTGTTCAGACCTTCGACATAAATTGTTGTCTATGTTATATTGGCAAAGATTAATATAGTTATATAATAAAGAAGTATAATGGTAGCAGTAAAAAGTAGACAGACAGTAAAAAAAAAAGAATCTTATTTATAAAAACCGCTAGACCTTTCTTATTTCATATGCAATGTATAGAATTACCACCGCTTACAGTTTTATTATTTTCATAGATTTTAAAGCCTAAGACTATCTGATAATTATTTAATAATATAGTGAAATGTACATACCTGTACATAAGTATATGTATGTATAAATCAGTTATTACTCGATATTCGTAAATATTACTAATATGCTATGAAAATTTTACGACAATATTATTTGTACTATATACTAATATCATTAGAGAAAATAAAAAAAATCAGCTTCACGCTGTATCCCGCACACTGCAGGGTAGACAGAGGGAACC
>DWAN01000869.1:0-20360 GCA_018230445.1 Heliconius hewitsoni
GGCTCACTTTCTTGTTAGGCTTGAATATAGTTTTTATTGAAGCTCTTCTTAAGATATTGCCAATCCTGTCTGTAACCCCCTTCACATATGGTAGAAGTGCTTGTTGGTCTTCTGACAATGCTGGCAGGGAACTGGCAGCTTGTTCTGATGAAGGAAATTCTTCTTCTGGCGAATCCTATCCCCTGCGTGTTCGGCGTTGCAGAGGAGGTGGTAGGCTCTCTGAAACAAAGATTTGCCAACGGTAGATAACTGTCTAGGATGGTGGTGCCATTTACTATTGATGTATCTATTGGTGTGCGTGGGTTTCCTATATACTGTGTGGCCTATTGTGCCATTGGAATTGCTTATGACTAAAACATCGAAGAAAGCTAAGGAGTTATTTGCCTGTAATTCTATTGTGAATTGAATATTGTTATTAATAGAATTGAAATAGTTCAGGAATATTTAAATATTGTTCGTTGGCAAAATTGTAAAAGTGTATTCTATGTACCGTACTTATATATCCTAGGTAGACAAGGTGCAAAGCTAAGAACCATCTCCACAAGGTCCTTTACGTCTATATCTGCTATTACCGGGGACACAGACGAACCCATAGCAATGCCATCTATTTGAAAATAAAATTCTTGATTGAACTTTAGATACCCACATGTGAGGCAATGTTCTAAAAGTTCAAGATATTCCATAGGCATATTATTTTCTCCTCTAGCTTAATCTTGCCAATCCTGATGCAGTCCTCAATGGGTATACTGGTGAACAGCGACTGGACATCAAAACTGACCATGGTTTCATTGTTAGCTAGCTTAAGGTCTTTCAGTCTGCTAATAAAATGGTAAGAATCCCTGACATAAGATGACTTTGGTCGAAGGAGTTCATCTTTTTTGTGTATTTTCGATAACCGGTCGCGTTACGTTCTCAAATCCGATAAAGCTAACGCGACGGCTATACTACACACCGATGAGTATATAAAAAAATGTCAATATCGGATCTAAAAACTTATAAAATTGTTGATAAAGACCATACAACAAAAATACTAAATAGACAGTCAAAAAAACACGCACGCAAAAATCATTAATTGTATCTTGACATTAAATCTCTAGCGCCTAACTGTGTAGAACCTTCAAAGTCGTATGGGTAAATATTCAATGTCTTATGTTATAGATACTTCTGCAATGGCCGGGAGTATAGTCGCCTCTACTGCAGCCACCACCACACTAGCGACCAGTGCCGCTGATGAAACGTAAGAATTTTTATTTAATTAATATTTACTAACATAAATAATATTCAAAAACTCATTTTATTTTGTAAAATCCTCTGCAAAAATATGCATGTTATTATTTCCAAATACAACATAAGTGAAGGCTCTATATTATGTATTGTGTTGCATTAGACGTCTAAAGAAGCGTAGTCAGATGTGACGACTTGTCTAAAAATTTAATATCCCGAGCGGGACACTCATGATTGTCCTTTTCATGGATTATTCCATGCACTTTGAAAATTTATTTTTTATAAATTACCACAAACAATTCCAAAGATGGGCTTTGAGACTTAACTGCCTTAGGTACAGAGTAATTTATTTAAAAAAATAGTTTATCTTCTAGAACAATAAACTGATAAGTAATAAAAACTACTGTAATTTGTATTATATCTATATCCCGCTTTTGATAAATAATCACGCTTTTTTACTTAAACGATTAGAAATCCCACTTTTCCCCAAAACAAAATCTGGCAATGCTCGTGTAAGATCCATTATCAGAGATGTGTATGCCTCTGTGGATGTGATGGCCTCATTGTTGATCTCACAATGTAAATATCACAACGAAGCCATCCCTCGGACGACAGACGTCAGACGAAACATAATACAAATTTAGTTAAGAGATAAAATGTCTATATTATGTGGATTTCAGTCAAGAAACCAATTCAGAAAATGCAATACAATTCTCCCAAAGCGCACCCGAACGGGAAACACTACTGCGGAGGCGGAAAGACGCCTTGCTCGCCACCGCGCGGCGCCGCTACTTGGAGCGCGTCGCCGCCCACGCCGCCCACACCGCCCAGACCGCCCAGCCCGCCCAATCCGCCCAGTCCGCCCGGACCGCCCAGTCCGCCCAGCCCGCGCCGCCCGCGCCGCCCGCCGCCCAGCCCGCGCACGTGGCCCGCAGCTGAGTGTTCCGCGACATCCTCACGCGGCTGGCGCGCCCGCGACGGATGTCCCCGCTGCTGTAAGCACCACGTACTGTTACATGCCCCCATATAACCATATATGCACCCGTATCCATACCGGGTATTAGCCCTCATATAACGCTATGTGCACCCATGTACTGGTATCATCTACACATTATACACTAGAATAGGCCCCTATATCCTGCTATAGGTATCCACTCGGTGCTATATGCACCTATTGACTTCTATAACCACTAAGAAAATGAGTTGGTAAGTCAATTTGTATACATATATTGTTTTAATCAGAGTAATGAGGTCATTGTAGTGCAATGGGACAACGTAAAAATTATAATAAAAATTAAATATTTCGTTCTCTCACTCTAGTAAATAGACAGTGCCCTTGCTGTATGCAGTATACAATGTGAAACTAGAAAAAAAATGGCATTAGGATCGCTTTTTTAATGATGTGAAAAAATATTAAATGTATAGATCGTTTTAATGACACAAGTCATATAATAACAATTCAATAAATAAAATTTAATAATCCTCTTACAGAAAAATAGAAAGTACTAAAGAATTTATTGTGATAAGAAAAATTATGTATGACTTATCAACTTATTATTCACAATGTCGTTCTTAGAATAGACTATTGTAATGCCTTTAACTGAATGTATCTACGATTAAATTAAAATTAATAGGAAATATTATTTTTAGGGCTGGAACCCTAATTTAATATATAACAATGTTCAATGTTCACCTAATACTCAAATAGAGTATGTTATTAAAAAAAATTAAATATCTGATGCAATAGTGAATAGTATTTAAATGAAATTCTGTTTTAAAATAAAATTGTGTTGATTTTGGGTCACTAAATGAAAACTTACAAGAGAGACGAATCAAAGGATACTTTGAACATTTTTAAAGTGTTACTCTACACTAAGGATATAAAAAGTACTATTAGAAAACATATAAAAAAATTTAAATAGTGGGACTCAAACCAACTACATTATTTTTTCTTATATATTTTCTAAAAATATTTTTTTAAAGGTAAGGCTGATTTTTGCTATATAATAAAATTGTTGTAGCTCTGTCTATACATGTATACTTTTTAGTTATATAAAACTATTATATATTGATATATATACATAAATATCATCACTGTTGTTTTATATAAAAAAAAGGATTTAGAACATCCCAAAAAAAACGAGTATTATGATTATATTAGTATATAAAATTATTCAACATGTTACATATTTTAATAACTAAATACCCAGTGAAAGTTCTGTCCGAAGCTTTTGTAAAATAAACGCTTTTCTTGTCCACTACTTATATGTAAGAAGAATGTGATATGTTTTTGTTTATTTGAAACTTTATGTAAAAAAAGTAAGAAGCTGTAAGTTGTGAGTGCGATTGTTTTTAACCAGGTTCGAGATTTATACCATCGTATTTGAAATACACACACTGTTTTAATATTAAAAAAATCCCTCGTGTAGGTAGGCAAAAGGAATGTAAAACGCATTTTTTTTTTGAGACATTGCGCGTTGAGAAGCGGAAGTCAACGCTGTGCTTTGTCCACCAGAACAGTGAAATAAAAATAATCATAATCACTCGTCCGAGTGGGGATCGAACTCATTCCGACAAGTACTTATGATTATTCACATACAAACTCTGTTCCACTACGCCAAGATGGCCTCAAATTATTTTTTTATGTAATTGTTATATTTATAATCCGTCTAGTATTTAGCAAATACTGAAATATTAGAGAGGAAATCTCAACTTTGGTTATCAAACGCTAATATGTAGTTAGTGATATTTTTGTGATGAGTTTTGACGTTAGAGACGGGAGATTATAAACGATTGACGTAATCGAATAAACTAAGTAATCGATTATGATAGTGTAATAAATGTTATAGTTAGTAGTGTCACTTACAAATAAAAAAGTTATCTATTTAATTAATAATGTAAGATTGTCTTTCCATCTAATTTTCAAGTAAAGACTTGACTTTCTTGACTTTAAAAAACAAATATTTAACTTTATGAATAATCATGCTCATAATCGTTCGTCTCTAATATTTTTATTATATTATCTAGTTATTTACTTATAGTAATATCGTTGTCCACACTACGTATAATTGTATTAGTAGCTTATTGTTGTAAATATTTCTGCCTTTTATTTTGATCGATGTTAGAAGCGAGTGATTTATTTTTCTATTTAGAGTGTATTTTTATATTGAAAATTTGCTTTTTTTTCTAATAAATGTTGTACACGTTGTTATTGATGTGATGTACTCTTGTATAAACATTCTTTTTTTTATGTAAAATATAATAACATTATTATTGTAGTGATTAACGTTGAAACAGTTTAATAGGTACTCTTATATCGATTATTGATAGATTAATGTTGTACTTGTAATGACATTAATTAAAAAAAAATACAAATTAAATGTTATCTAATCTGTGGTCACCGATTATTAATAAATAAGAAACTTCTCTTGGCTTGTAACTTGTAGGTAATTTTGGAAAATTACATATTTGAAATGTTACAAGTATACGAGGCTATCACATTCATATTTAGTAATTTGCTTCAAGTCTACATACTAATGTAATGGATATTGTTCAAAATATATTTACTTGTACATAGTATAGACTTTTTAGTCGTTTTATTTACGCCTGCTTCTGCAAACTGTTTCATATAGTCTTTTTTTTGCTTATTTTACATTTATTTTATTTGTACGAAATTAATTTGTAATATTTAATAATAGTATTTAAAATATTATTGACTACCTAGAGGTTAGTGACCACATATATTATACATGTGAACTATACTGTTCTCTTAAAAGCTCTTTATATTAATACTTATGTGTGAAAATAGAGTTAAGTATTTTTTATCTTTATTCTTTTCATTGTTGCGACATTGGTATTGATGTAATCCGCAAAATATTCAGCCTCATAATCATTCCTTGGATATTTCTTATGATTTCGTTATATGGGCGTTTCGATATTTTTGGAAAAAAACAAGCAAATACATAGTGTAAAGTTATTTTCTTTAAAACATTACAAACCCTAATTGCAAATGATTATGCGGCTTTAATTTTGACTGTTTGAACTAAATACATCTTGTATCTAAAGTTGATTCAAGACTAGTCAAAAATAAAATAATTCTAAAACATTGTATTTTTTTTATTTACATCCTCTATGTAGAAGATTTTATAAAAAACTAAAACTAAACTAATAATGCTAATAACTATAACAAGAATATTTGAGTTTCACTGTAGCTTGAGGAGATCGAATGCTTGCAGGGTATCTAAAGAGGAGTTCACACGGGAATTCACTCTGTATCGCGCATATAACAGGGTAGGCAGAAGGAACCTAGTGTTAAGACAATCTGTTCCCCACTTTTCGCCAGATTTTTCGAGGCATTGCGTGTTGAGTGGTGGAACTTAATAAAATCTTTGGCAACTCCTTTGCACAAAAATGGACAAAAATTATAGGCCTATATCAACTCCAGGGAGAATTGGTATAAGCCTATAACTTTTTATAAAAAAAAAATATTTAGCAAACTATTTTAAAAAAATTTACATTGCTTGGCATGTGAAGAATATTATTACATTGTAACAATATAGTTTAACTAGTTCAAGATCTACGGCTACTGACCTTGTTGCTTTCACCAATAACATAACGAACAGTATCAACAAAAAATCATTTTTATGTTACATACATATACCGATTTTAGTAAAGCTTTTAATACTGTACATCATAATATTTTAATTCAAAAACTTTACGAATTTTGCTTTTGTTGTCAGTCAATCGCAGGTAGCAATAAAAGAGTATGAATCTAATTAGTGGGGTCCTCAAGGTGCTCACCAAGCCCATTATTCTTTAATATTTTCGTAAACGACATTTAACGTTGCTTTTTACACTCGAAAGGCTTACTCGCCGACTTTATAAAAATATTAAAGGACATAAATGGCTCTGAAGATGTTTACTGCCTTTCAGGAAGTTTCATCTGCTGATTAATTGGTGTTTGTTTGTGTTTCCTAGTGTGGTTTTGCAGGTTTTTCAATTACTTACTCCCAGTTCTTACAGTGTGGAAAACATTGTCCTTAAGCAGGTAGAGCAGTTCGCAAGTCATTTGACTCTGAATTGTAGTTTAAGACTAAATACGGCACATTTACAACAGTGTCAATGGAGTAAGGAAAGTATTTAAAAATTTGGGCTTGTTTTTAGAAATCCCTTAACTAATTTTTTTTTTGTAATGTCTTAATACGTAGTGGTCTTAAAAACTATAGTGTCGTTTGGAATCCGCATTACGACGTTGATATAAAAAGATTTGAAAGCGAACAAAAAGGTTTCTTTGGCATCACCCTAGTGTGAAGTAAAACGTTAGCTTACTGTACTGAGAGTTTAAACTTTTTTAATATGTTTTCATTATACAATAGAAGATACCTTCTGGAACGCTTATTCAAGAATAGACAGTCCACAATTTTTAACTTTGTTGCGTGTGTAGCCCCAAGTAGACTATACTACTAGGCAAGGTAAATTTGATATATTTTTCAACTATGTCTTCAACAAATCTCCACTTAATGGCATCACAACAAACTTTGATTCAACATCTAGAAAGGTGGACTTTGATGCTTTCTTTATAAAAAAGCAAACATTTAGCGATTTAATATTGAAGTCCATAAGATTTAAATGACCGCTCATGTTTTAAATATTTTTCCTAAATAACTATCATATTCATTTTAATGTTATTATTGGTTGGATTAAGTATTTCATCAATTTTTTGTATATATAATTTATCTTAACGTTTGCTTAGTTTAAATTCCTAAAATTTTTATTAGTATTATTGCAGATGTAAGATATCATTTCATCATTATTTGTAAGATTTTCTTTTTCTGTTTAAATTATTAGCGTACTCTGTGTTGATGATTAAAATAAATAAAATAAATATAATAAGTACTCAAATAATGGTTAGATTATTAGATTATTTTGTCAATTGAGCACTTGATTTTTTTTTATATAATGGATAAAAAGTCTTAAAGCTTTGTCTAAAAAAGTTTATTATTAATTTTATTAACATATACATATGTTATAAAGGATACAAATTTTATTCAAGAAAGGATAGATTGTATTACAGGATTTTGAATGCCACAGAATAGACTACTACTTAAGCATCCTTATAGCACATCTTTACTAAAACATTGAATGTTAAAAATGCATTTTCATATCTTTATTAATAAACTATGAAAAAATAGCCATGGGTTTTAAAATAAATTTAACCTTTAGCTGACATTTAAATAATATTAACTTAACCAATAAAATTGATAACTACAATATGTAAGACAAGATGTGCAAATATGAAGTCTGCAAATCCTCGCTCAGCACTCAGGCCCTGGAATTCATTCTTATTTTCTGGATTAACTTGCAATCTCAAACATACTGAAATGAAAAATTAAAAGTGTTAATATCTTTTTTTCTATAGAGACATTTTTTGTCTTCTTTTACATTATCATATTTTGCCTAAGAATAGTTATGTTTTTATACTTGCTTAAGGGTATGATTGTATTTTAATTAGATCCACTACACAATATCTTTAATATATAGAAAATAATGTCTTTACTAGTTGCCTGCATCTGTTCTCATTAAGACATTTCCATTCCCAACTTTCCGCCGAATTCTGGAGGAATTGTGTTGATTCGCAGATTTTATCTCGGCGCTTTGCCTTATTACCAGCGCGAGGCAATGAAAATATTTAATATTTTCATTTTTTCGAGGGGGAATCGAACCTACTTGTCGCGTTTACAGTGGCACTCTTGTGCTCCTGCACCACGGCTGGCATCATAAAATATTAGCTGTAATATATTGATACCTTACCTCCAAGCACAAAGCAACTAACTGTAGAAATAAAACCACTGAGGAAGGAGTTAAAGGGGAACGTGCCCACAAGGCAGCAGTACACGAACTGGATAACGGCGGTTAGAAACACGTAAAACAAATACGCGTCGATTATCTTCAACTTCTTCGGTGTCTTAGTTGTGTATTCTTGGTAAAGTTTAGGAATAACAGAAGCGAGAGAAGTCATTTTGCTTATTTGTTTTATAATTGCGCCCGGCGTTTCTCAACTTCTTGGCCGTATATTTTTGACGTATTTTGACGTGACGTGTACTTCACAGCCAGGCTCAATTTACAGATTAAATATTTTATTAAAATAATCTGCGTATCATAAAATAACATTATAAGCATAATACCGATTCGAGAATATTTAATCCACAATCAAACCAATATATATATATATATATATATACTAATTTGATAAAGCCCAGTACGCTTAATTGTTTAACACAGAAAGAGTGTATCTCGTTAATTGATATGTATCTTTTATATTTTTGGTACGGTAATATTTAAGAAAAATTATAATAAACATCACAACAACTGACAGGCAGATAATGTAAGTTTGTATAATAGATGCGTAAAATGAAATAACCAGCAACAAGCAAAACCGCTTGTCATATGGGAACTCGGGAAAGTGTCAAAAAACAAAACTGAAATTGAATTGTGCATGTCATTCGAGACTATTACTACACTTTATGTTATCGTTCATTCTTAACTCAGAAACTAAATAACAATGTTGAGTGTAAACGAGAATTTCCCTGAATATGCGGTGCCCGGCGCCAAGCAACATCGATTTGAGCCTTACGCGGACAACGGAGGCAGCGTCGTGGCCATCGCCGGCGACGACTACGCCGTGATCGGAGCTGATACACGTCTTAGTACAGGTTTCTCCATTTACACGAGGGAACAGAAGAAGCTTTTCAAACTATCAGACAAAACTGTCCTCGGCGCCACGGGATGTTGGTGCGACACGCTCACATTAACCCGACTGCTGCAGGCAAGGCTACAAATGTATGAACATGAACACAATAAATCTATGACGACCCCCGCCGTCGCTCAGATGCTGTCAACTATGCTGTACTACAAGAGGTTCTTTCCTTATTATATATCTAATGTTCTAGCTGGCTTGGATGCTGACGGAAAGGGATGCGTTTACAGTTACGATCCAATCGGTCATTGTGAAAGATCTAACTACCGCGCTGGAGGTTCTGCTGGAGCTCTTTTACAACCCCTACTCGATAATCAAATTGGGTTAAAAAATATGCAAAATGTAACAGAGGCACCCATTCCAAAAGACAAAGCCCTGGCTCTTGTGAAAGATGTGTTCATCAGTGCAGCAGAACGTGACATCTACACTGGAGATAGCATCTATATTTTAATAATTACTGCAAGTGGCATTCAAGAAGAGAAATTTGAACTCCGTAAAGATTAAATGTATAACTTTGTAATAATAAATAAAGATTACTTTAAAATAATATACTGTTTATATTTCAATAAGAACTTTAATACCTTCTGTTAACAAAACAGACATAAAAACAATTAACTGAATTTATTCTAAAATTAATTACAAGGTAACTACAATATAATTACATGTTTGTTCATCTATTTACAAATCTCAATCTGAATAATTAACTTTTTTTATATATTATTATTTATTATATTTAGGCATTACAAATATATTTTGGGGGAAGATTTTATCAAACATCTCTTTTATGACTTCTTGCCTGGAGTTATCTCCTAGAACTGTTGCCTTAATTCTAGGTGGAACGGTGTTCCCCGCAAGCAATGGGTGTATATTATAACAAAGCTGAACTTTATCTTTGGGCGGGACTGTCACAGAAAACTTTTTGTACCCTGAAAACATGTAGGCATCAGATCCCTCCACACTGAGGCTGAGTCTTATGGGAGTGTTGGTGTTCCCTATTAGTGTACATTTTAAAGGAACAGATGTCTGCAAGTCCACAACCTCAGGGTAATTGACTTCAATTGAAATAGGACAGTCATCTATAGGAATTCCGGATAAGGCAGTACTGCTCATTATGCATTGGCCGTCAACATTACTTTTCCGTTTCCACATAATGTTATACAGCCCCACCCTGGTAGGTGGATCTTTTGGCTTGTACTGAGCTTGTATACATATAGCATCAGATGCAACATTTTTTTCAGAAACTTGTAAATTAGTTATACATGAAGATGGTTTTTGCTTGTCTGTATATTTAAAACATTCTATGGTTTCTAACTCCGTGTTAAATATTAGTAAATCCCAAGGACTTAGAATTTTTATTTGAGGCACAACTATGAAAGGATCATCTACAAAACACTTTGTGATAGATTTAAAGTTCATAGCTACAAAGTTAGTTGACATTTCAAATGGTTTGACAACTGCTATTTTTGTAGTAAAATCTTTTGCACATTCAAGTTTAGGAATATCATGGATATCAATGTGATAAGATACTTTTATCTGCACAGTTGCTGTGGCTGTTCTATTGGTTTTAAGAAAAAAAGTATTTGAATAAGTTGATTGTTTATCTAAATTTCCCACAACAATTTTTAATGGCTGTGTCTGTGGCTCTCCTTGCTTGAAACTCAAGTCAGTAACTGACTCAGGGTTGGGATTGTCAGAGGAACTCAAAAGAGTAAGAACTATTGTCATATCTGATACTAAGCTCTCCTCGTTGTTTGTTATGGTAAAGGTGGTCGGGAACCATTCACCTTGCAGTGCTGGTGCTGCATTTTCAATTGCTATAGACAACTTGCATTCTCTGCTTGTTACGCTTGTTGTTATTAAAGGCACAATACAATCAAATTCATAATCAGTTTTAGGACTGAGTATAAAATGCAGCAGCTCTGGGTGGACTGTGGGCTCTGCTGCTTTATTTTCTTCTACTTTAAAGTTCATAATAATCTTTCTTCTCCTATCAGCATCTAAGATAAATGACACATATTTAATATTTAATTCTGAACCACTATCGTGAGGGTTTGGATTGAATTGACACAAAAATCTTTTCACTTTACAACCTTCCAATTTTAAGGTGGAACTATCTTCATCAGTTATCGGGATTTCAATAGCTTCAGTTTTACTTGATATTGTTAAATATGCAGCTTTGAGCTCTAGGATTGTGCCATAAGTGAGGCGCACAAAAAGTTCTACTTCAACTATTTCATCCATTCTGTACTTTGGTTGTTTAAATTTTATTTTTACTTCTATAAAACTAGTTATATTAACCATGTCAATGTTTACTGTGAATGGTTCCTTTTCTATTGCCATTTGCCACAGCTCCAGGGCTTTGCTTTGAGAAGAGGCTGGCAGGTCAGGTTCTGGAGCTGGAATGTTAAGATGAAGAACTGACATAATGTTTCTAAATATCCTGTCCCTATCATTATTTGGCACTTGTATATGTTTTGACAGTGCCTCTACAGAGAGCTGAACATAGTCTTGTATCTTAGCAGACAGGTAGGCACATTGTAGGGCACGATTCAGGACATGTGAAGCTAAGAACCACCATTTTTCCTTTCTATAATCCCAAAGCATGTGACTTAATAATGTGAGAGCTTTACCATAATCTGCACAGTAGTAATATTCATTTGCCATTTCTACAACTAATTGTTTTCTCATCCTAGGTGAATGGAATGTTTTAAATTGTGATATTGCACTACCTAAAAAGCTTATTATCATAGCTGAATGATTAAATACTCTTTCGTTATACTGCAATGCCAGAATAGCTGCCTGTTCTTTTTGAGGATCATGGGGGTCGGCACTAAGTCTACCTGGTCTCCAGGGTCTTTGACCATAAAATTCAACTATACCCTCTAATGGGTCGGGTGGTGCGGGATAATGCAAGGCCTCATAACACACAGACCTCATAGCTTGTCTTCTCTTGACTGTGAATTGGGCTGCATGTTGGTAATAAAAGCCTGGATGTTGAGATTGTATCCCTGGAAGACCAAGTCTAATTGCTTCATCAAACAATTCACCAAATGCACTATATTGTCTTGCTATCCATGCATAATGTTCAAAGAGAAGCTCAGTAGATCCAATTCTATTTTTAAAGCGCTCTATATGAGATTTAAGTTGTGCTATGGCATCTCTTGCTAAATTTAATGCAAATAATAATTTACAAAGTTTATAATTGATGTATCCAGCCACAGTTCTTATTTCATACATATTTGTTTCAACTTGCCTGGTCTCATATAAGTTATTGTATGCATGCAAATAGTGTTTGTGAGCCGTGCTTAGGTCCTGCTTCAATTCATTAAGAAAGCCCAGTTTAAACTGATGTCTTACAAACAGATACTGGTGAGTTGTCTTATTTAAATGGTCTCTATGCTGTTTGATGTTCTTTGTCTCATGATGGTAGTAGTTCTGAGCAATATCATAGAAGGCATTTTCAAGTCTTATTATGTATCCCATCAAGTGCTCACTGTGGGGAAGGACAAACAGTGACTTAGATTGTATTTCACAAGCTGAGGAAAGTGCCTGAGCTCTCTCTGCTCCCAGCATGTACTCCGAAGGGGGTGGGGAAAGCCCACTCTGAACAACTACAACTGCTACTTTAGTGGCGTGTCCCTCGACCGCTGCGCGGATCGACTGCACTCTCGAAGCACATTCTATAATCTTCTCGTTCCACTGGGGATCATTCCATTCCATATCATAAAATATAACGACCACGGCAGGTATTAACGAAACGCGTTTCTGAATCCAGTTTTTCTTCAATATTCCCTTTGGTATGTACCACTCGTAGGAGTTTCGTTTGGGCTTAACTACTGGAAACTCGAACGTGTTATTCAACAACTTAAATTTTACAGAAGCCCGGTCTGGCCGTCTGTTATTCGAGAATGCATCCCAAATAGTTTTATGCACGGCATTGTTTACAGTGTCCAGTCCTGAAAGCCCGATTAAGGCTAAGGGCTTCAGAATAATCTCTGGCGGAAACTCTGAGTTGTCGCTCGGTTGAGTCGCCATCCTCACTTTACCTATTGATAAGAAGCCAAGGTGGCGGAAATCTGTATAGCTCTCAGTTCATATTGTAATATGTACACAATTTACAGGATGGGATTTAGTTCACGTTAGCGACCTCCAACACCTCATTGTCACTCGTCAACCGAGAAATGTCATTTAACACGAATTTTCATATATTTTTGACAGACTACACTATGACTGCAGCAATGCGATTCATTCTGCAGTATCTTACGCCAATGTTTTATCAATACTTAACGAAAATATTGCATATCTTATAAGTTTTGTTTTAAAATTTAAATACGATTAATATATTGTTTTCAAGTTAATTATTGTTATTTAAGAGAATTATTACACTTAAGTACTACGACTAAATTTAATTTTTAAGTTCTTAGATTACGTAAAATGGAAATTAAAAAATAGTTTGACAATTGACAGCATCATCCAAACATTTATGACGATTATTGACATTTGAATTGACAAATTAAAATAACCTATAAAAACAAATTGTTACGCCAATTACTAATAGAAATATTAGATATTAGTAATATTAAAAGTATTAATTATTTGAGTATTTTCTAATTACCTCTGTAAATAAATTCCTAAAAATGACTTCGCAAGCGTTAGCTTCTCTTACTGCAACATATACAGACTCAGAAGGTGAGGAAGATATGGAAGAAGGGCAACAGACGCCAGAGAAGGAGGACTCAAGTATCGCCACACAGTCATTGCCAACTAGTCCTAAGAACATTGATGAAACGAAACATTCAGTATCGGCCCCTGTATCTCCTAAACGACAGCTAGTTTCTTATGTTGATGACACAATTGTATCAGATGAAGAACTACTTTCACCGAATGCTGAAAATCTAGACGATATGCGAAGATTGTCAATGGAAACAGACACAGATGAAGCAGTTCCTCGTTCTGATCTTGATGACTCTGAAGATGGTGTTCTCATTCCTCCAGAGCCATCTGGTAAATGTCCAAAAGAATTACAAGAATCTATCGCAAAATTCTACAATAGAATGATGACTGAGGGGGTTGATATGAATAGAATTATTCAAGATAAGAAAAACTTTAGAAATCCTAGTATTTATGAGAAATTAATTCAGTTTTGTGATATAAATGAGTTAGACACTAACTATCCACCAGAAATATATGATCCATTAAAATGGGGTAAAGAGTCATATTATGATGAACTAGCAAGAGTTCAAAAGTTAGAAATGGAAAAGAGAGAAAAGGAACGAAAGGATAAACTATCTAAAATTGATTTCATATCAGGTGTGGCAAAAAAATCTGACAGTGACGATGATAAAAAACGAAAATCAAAATGGGATCAAGCAGCACCCAATGTAGCATCAAAACCAAGTATTAAACAACCAGGACTTCTGCAGCAGCCCCTCACCAGTAACGTTACTGGAACTAAAGGAACTGTCATATCAGCATTTGGATCAATAGCCAAGAAACCTAAAATATGACATAAATCTAAGACTGATAAATGAATAATAGCTAATTTGACATCATATTGTATAAATAATAATATAAAAACAATATCTTTGAACATCTTTAAAATTTTTATTATTTTACATAATTTGAACATAAAATGTTTATTTATTTGTAGGCCAATTTTGGCACAGGGGCACAAACATGCCACTGTAAATTTGACAGGTTGTGGGTCACATTCCCACTCGAGAAAATGAAATATTTAATATTTTGATTTCCTTGCTCTGGTAACAAGGCTGAGCTTTGCATTGATTTCCGATATTGAATTTGCAATACGTCCAAAATTAGTAGAAAGTGGGGAATGGTAGCATTATGATGGAATTGGAGTGTCCACACAAGATTCTAGATTCTCAGGTTCCCTTTGCCTACTCTTCTATTGTGAGATACAGCATGGGTTTAAAAATATTAAAAAGACTGCAAACACTGTTTGATTTTAAATTAGAGGAATGAATCATTTTTTTGATCTTGTTGTGGTAACAGAGTGTCAAAGTTCAGTGCTGAGATTCATCACTCAACATACAAGATCTCAAAGTAAAAGGTAAAGAAAAGAGATAGTAATTTGAGACTAGTTTTTTTCTTTACCAAATCAAATCAGCTTCACGCTGTATCCCACACACAGCAGGGTAGGCAAAGGGAACCTAGTGTTAAAACACTACATTTTCTGCCGGATTCTGGAGGCATTGCGTGTTGAGTTGACCATTTGTGGAATAAAGTGTGCAGCTGTGGAAAATACTTAAAAATACCCTTAATCGATTTCTTATTCGATAAGATATATGAAAAGCATTTTGTAAACATCATAGTTTGTATTTTGATTTGCATAGCATATAAAAAACTATTTTTTTAGCTATATGCTATATCCCGCGTATAGAAGGCTAGGCCTAGGAAACCAAATGTTTTGCTTTGCCTTGCTACTGAGCCACGACTGTTTCTGTTTAAAAAATATATTTATATTTTTAAACTATTATCCCAATTATATAAATACAACGTTCTAGTTTCAAATAATCGATTTACATTTAATCGATTTTATGTGTATGTTGGCAGCACTGCTCTGCGGTAATGAGAGGTGAGGGGTAACTATATAAACACAACAAACCTTTGTTCGCGGACGAACATTGTTTATCTGCGTTTTGACACACTGACGGTATCGCGGTGACTTTAGTTCAATTGACATTGTGTTTTGCTTTTTTCAAACTTAATATAATGTCCGAGGCTCCCGAAGGCGAGGCGATCCCCTCATCTAGCGAGAATGTCGAGGGCGGGGTAGTGGACACGACAGAGGACGAGGGGCCCTCGCCTAAAAAACGCAAAACGGTAATAGAAAATGAACAGAGCGACAAGCTGGAGCACAGACTGGGGGGCATTCTGTGCTGCGCAGTTTGTCTCGACCTGCCCCAAGCGGCCGTCTACCAGGTATTTGGACTACAGCCGATATTTACACATTGAAATATCTGCTGTTTCACATTTTTTATTAACACACTTAATTTAATAATGCCTATTTTAAGTTACACAACAATTGAAATATAACATTGCATCGACATTCGACTCGACCGTCACGATTGAGTGTCGACGCCATAATTTGACTATTATGTAAAACATTTTTTTTTAGTCGTGTAATTATAATTTTATTTCTTATTTGTAATATTGTCACCGAATTTACTCCGTTATTTCTTATGATGTCGCCAGTTAGGTTGAAACCATAAACTTCCATGTACTTATTAAGTGTTAAGTGTCTGGACTTTGTATGGTTAAGTTATTTTGTCCTGTGATATTGTATATTAGTCTACTCTATAGTCTGTATGATCTCGATATTAATTATATTTTGTAGTATGTGTATTTTTGTAGTTTTTCACTTAAATAAATATTTATTTGTGAGATGTAGTTCTTTCTTTGAATCACCTTAGTTGACCCTCTCCCCGCTCCACTATTAAGATTAAAGTTTCTAAATTTATTCAATAATTCAAAAAGTAATATTTAAGTTTTTGAAATTAACAGAACTAAATCAAACAAAATATTTCATTTCAATTTTTTAATCATTTTTGTTATTCTTAGCAATTTTTTTTATAATAGTTGTTTACCACTTTTTACGTATGATACAATTTATATTGATAATAAATATCGAAATTATTTAAATATGTTGAACTATACTTTTATTTCAGAATCAACATGAGCAGCTCAGGTAGAATAAAGAAAAATAAAATTTATTTTATTGTGTCTAATTCCATCTAAATATTGACTTATGTTTTTACTGATAGCTTTATTCATCTATGCCAGTATTTTTTTTTAAATATAATTATTAATTTTGTTGCCTTTAAAAAAACATTATATTTAAATCGGCCATTATTAAAGTTTTAGTTAGAGCTTCAATATGATGTGCTTCATAAACTAAAAAAAATGTAAACACACAATACATTAATTATATGATGGTTATTGAAAATATTATTGCTCATTTTATTATGAAAGAACTGTGTTCAATTTTATTATATTTTTTTTATTTTGGAAAAAAAATCATTAAATATTTACTTTGAACTCTTTACAATCAAATTTTCAAGTACTGTGATGGAATACTATAGTGTTCAAAACTTATACATGATATATTTTCCATAACTAAACTCAATTTCAATAAATTTGCAGTGTAACAATGGACATTTAATGTGTGCACCTTGCTTCCACCATCTCCTGGCTGATGCTCGTCTTCGTGATGAGAACGCTACCTGCCCCAACTGCAGGGTGGAAATATCCAAAGTCTCAGCCTCCAGGAACTTGGCTGTGGAAAAGACTGTGTCAGAATTGCCTGTAGAATGCAGACACTGTACTAGGATCTTCCCACGTCATTCTGTTCAGCATCATGAAGAGACGGTGTGTGAGGATAGGTATGTATGAATTTATGTCATTGTGTTGTGAGTGAATGACTGGAGAGTCTTAGTGAAAAGGATGAAAATAGTTGTAATGTAAATATAACTATTCTTTGTAGTGGGAATATTATGGATACTTAAACAAATATTGGTCAGTTCTGAATATAACCCCTGACCTGTGGCCAGCAGTGACAATAACAAAACGCAAGTCTAGCATGTTGAAATATTTATAATTTTTCAAATTAAAAGTATATTTATTACTAAATTATGAAAACAACCATACTTTTTGATGTTATTATATTCTTTTTTTTATTTTTACTTATTTGGATTGGTTTTAAATCTCTTGTATTGTAAGGTCTATTACAAACTCTGGCTCTTTAAATAACCATATTATCACATATTATTATCTTTATGTTGTATCCCTGATAGCAGGATATGCAGAAGCAACATGTTTTTCAGTTTCCCAATTTTCGAGACATTCTTTATTGAGTGGGAGAACCTAACGCCGCGCTTTGTCACTATATACATGTGTATAATGTAAATATAAATGGTATATCGTTATTTTAAATGACGTCATAAAAGTAAGTTGGTAAAAAACCAAAAAACTGATGGTAAGTTCAATCCTCAGGGCTTACAAGTTTTCCCAAATGGTAGTAGAGTCCCGGCGGGGTAACATATTGGGTGGTTTGGTTCGCATTGTGTCCACTGTGTACTGCCTCCTGCTGAACGCCCTGCGGAGGGCTTACCTCCTCCCCGACCCCGCGGTTAAACTCCGTAGTTACAGCAGGTGCGTTCGCCGTTGACTGACTTACTTTAAGTTACCTTATGTGCTATATGGGCTTATGTTTTTTTTGTAACAGCGGCTTTTTGTTGTTAATGTTGAAAAACGAAAATATTGGGGACATTTCTGTATTTAAATTTCAAAATAATTATCTACCTATCTACAAACAGTATAAGATATAAATTCATTTTATTCACTCAAGATATGTTCTACACTAAAACATAATATGCTTAGCTTAGGAAAATAATGGCACGTTGTGATTAAACTTTTAATAAATTTCAATTATAATAGTATGATTAATGTTTGTAGAGCACTATATATATACATAAGCGAAAATAAAATTCAGTTAAGTAAAATATAAAATATATAGTATGAAAAAAAAGACAAATATTTTTGTAGATTAACATAGAATTATGTAAATATATGTGGTGTGGTTATTTAAATAAAATATTTATTTATTAATATATAGAACGAGCGTGAATGAATATAAATAATTTGTGTGTGAATACCTAACAACTTATATTTCAGAAACGAAAGATTATTTAATAATAATAAAATTGATTATTATTATAATTAATATAACAATTTAAAATCAGTTTAGTGATAACGTAATTAACTGGTACTAATGATACTTGCTTCCTAA
This sequence comes from Heliconius hewitsoni, assembly GCA_018230445.1. NCBI lineage: Eukaryota > Metazoa > Arthropoda > Insecta > Lepidoptera > Nymphalidae > Heliconius > Heliconius hewitsoni. The sequence continues at coordinate 18,789 of DWAN01000869.1, forward strand.
CGTGATGGCATAATGCGAACCGAACTAACGACCCAAGAGTACAGTATCGATATTTTATGAAATCGATTTATGTAATTTTTATCTTAACAACTACGTTGTATGAAATTCTTGTAACCCTTTATTACTTACCCTAATCCTATCAATTGAGTCAAACAAAGCAATGATAAAGCAATGCTACCTGCCAGGAGCACTGCGTGCCGCTACGCGTGCGTGGGCTGCGGCTGGCGCGGCGCGGCGCGCGCGGCGGGCGCGCACGAGGCGGCGTGCGCGCTCCCGCGCCGCGCCGCGCACGAGCTCGTGGACCTGCTGCGCCAGCGCGAGCGCGACGCCGCCGAGCGCCTGCAGCTCTACACGCACCTGCTGGACCTGCTGTCCTACGAGAAGATCACCTTTAACGGTATGTCCCTGGCTTGTTCTATCGTCGTAGCTGTTTCCGAATTGTTACCGCTTAATCTTAATCTAGTAGAAAATAAATTTACTATGATTTGTACACAGACGTGCAGCTGAAACCGTATCGTACGGAGGAACTGCACAAGCTGTACTACGAGACGTCGCGGTTCTCCTCGTTCGGCCACCAGTGGGTGGTGAAGGCCTTCGTCAACAGGAACCAGAGAGATCCCACACAGTCTTCCCAGAGAGAGATTACTTATCAGGTAAGTTAACAACGTGTAATGTCTTTTAACATTTTTTTTTCAAATGTTGAAAATTATATTATTATTGCCTAAAGTTTTGTTATTTAGTTAGATTGACTAATGTCAATAAAATAACAAAATTTCAAACAAAAACAAAGATCACACGGCACTCTCCTTTAGGGAGAGTAAATGTTACGTGTTTAAACTTAGATATAGGCTTTAAAATCCATTTTTTAAGCCACACCCCTATTTCATCGAGCTGAACTTGAAGTTTACAATATACCTTTCCAGATACCCATCCTTTGCAAGACATGCGGTATTGTATGCATAAGTCGCTGTAACAATAATGGGGAACTGAGACAAGGCAGTTGTATATATAAAGAAAGAATAGGCCCTAACACAGATGGCCCCTGTGATACAGAGAATCGAATATAGTGTGACTTATAAATAAATTTTCTTACAATTTTACTTGAAACCTTTTCTTTATATTGATAAGTTTTTTCGACCATACAGAATGCGCTTGATAAGGGAACTTTGAACTTATAGAAGTCCGAGTCCGTTATGCTATAGTTTATCGACCTCTGTGCAGCTGGTGCTGAAGAGCAAGCCGGCGCAGGCGCAGAGCGTGTCGTGGCTGCTGGCGCGCGGGCCGCACGGCGACGCGGCGCTGGCGCCGGCAGTGCGCGCGCACCGCTTCTGCGAGGAGGACGCCGCGCCCGCCGCGCCGCTGCCGCTCGCGCGCGCGCTCGACGTCGACGTGCTGCTCGCCAACAAGGCCATACACTTCAGGTTGTACATAAAAGTACTAGTGCCCGCTTACTAGCACCCTTAGTCTGAATTTAAATTTTTATAAAAATCGGTGGCGATTTAAAGATTTTTCCATAAAAACTTTCAACCCCTTATTTGAACCCTTAGGGGGTGAATTCTAAAAAACCATGAA
>DWAN01000870.1:0-20352 GCA_018230445.1 Heliconius hewitsoni
AGTGGGGATCGAACCCACAACCAGTCGGTTTTACAGTCACACTACGTGCCGCTGCACCACGACTGGCCTCTAATCTGTATTTTGTTTGCCTAAATTAAGCAAATTAGTACTTCATCTACGTACCTAAAAAGAATGTTGCTAATATAGAAATACTAGCGATGTACCGTAATATTTAGTTTTTAATTAAGAACTTAACAAAATCGTTGTCCGTGTTGTAGACCGTAAAGCGGTTGTCCGGCAAGGGTAGAGGCGTGTGATTGTAAACGGTTGTGGGTTCGATTCCTATTTGTGGAATATTTCAATGGCTCAACAGTAGATTCCCGGGTTCTCTATTCCTACCCTGCTATGTATGGGATACAGTATCAAGCGATAAAAAAAAAATGTGTTTTTACTGACACAATTAAAATAGATTAATATTAACATATCTATAAATAACTATATAATGAAATAAAATAATTATAAAACAACTTTGAATTCCTGAACAGATATAAAAATTGTTGAATATTAAAATTTTCTTCAATTATCGTTATTCGTTACTCCATCACGTTTTCGGCTCTTTTCCCCGCTGTTAACTGGAGTAATTTAACGTTGCGAGGCACTAGAGAGATCATCCAAACATTCCCATCCCCTTATAGATCAACTTTATTATAACGATTCCCTTAATTATTTTCCGTATAATTACTCGTCTCGACTTTCGAGTTTCGCTAAATTATTTGAACTAATTGTTTTTATTGAGAATAAAACGAAATCTACTAATATTAGACATCCGTATAACTAGTGTCTTTAATAGTTCATATGTTTTTTTTTAAATGAAACATAACCATTTTTCCACAGGCGTTGCTTTGTTAATCAAATATAAACTTGAAATATCCGTTTCTATTTTCATGTCACGAAAAACCTGAACATGAAATTTCACGGCAATCGTGCGAATCATTCAACCGCGAAAAACACAAAGAACTCGGTTTTATTTGTAAAAAAAAAAGAGTAACTAGGTATATAGCAATATTATTTAATACGTTTAAAACTAGTTCGAGCTTGAGCTAACCTCAAATAAAATCAGATTTACAATTTTTCCCTCATATTTCAGAGAACTTTCCGCCCAATTTTCACTAACTCTACGCTGTGCCTCGTCGTGAATAGCGAAGAATCGAATAACAATCATTCCCCAAGTGGGAATCGAACCCACAAACGTCGTCGTCGGAAACAAAACTTTAATAGAAAATACTACAGTAAACATTAAATAAATATTCAAATCTACAACCCAAATACAAAAAGTATAAAAATGTATTCTATACTTAATTAATAATATAGATTATACAAATACTAACATGAAGTCTTTTAAATCTATACTTAATATAATAAGCGGCAAGTGTTTGTTTGTTTGAATTCGCTAAACTATCGCTTCGAATTGATTCGAATAACTTTGTTACCGTTTTGTGTTGGATAGTTAATTTATCGCAATTACTAATACCAGTGAAGTTTCAATTTAACAAAACATGCAAAAAAGGGAAAACTCGAGAGCTTCCGAGCGTGCACGCAGCGCGCAACGGTTAAAGTTGCCCAAAAATGGTGTATGACGAAATTGTTCTCTTTCAAAAGTTAAAAAAAAGGTCCGCGACAGCACATGTCGATCTTCTATGACAGTGACTGTGACAGTGTGATTTTTTTATTTACCAAAATACAAAAAAAAATAAAAAGATATATTTTTGAATATTTAAACAATACAGTATTATTTCTTATTTAACGTTAAATACTTTGTGCTCCTCATGTAGGTCAAAACTACAGTTTTAAATAGCACAGGAGTCAACGGGTCATGCGTAATGACTGTATTAATATGTATAAAGCGCGCTAATCTCAGAAGCTGCTAGTTCGAATTTAAATATTCTATTTTTAATAAATAGTATAATATTAGTGAAGTTATATTAGACGCCTATAATCGCCTATAATAAGTCGAGAGTTCGATTCCACTAAAGAAAATGAAATATTTAAATATTTACTAATACTTTCAATTCTTAGCCTCTGTAACGAGGAAGTGGAACGTCTCGAAAGCGTTTTAACACTAGGTTCCCAGGTGCCCTCTCCCTACTCTGCCATGAACGGGATATAGCATGAAGCTAAAAAAAACAATAGTATGCACCAAGAAAGATTATATTACATGACGCTATGATCTACAGGAGTGAAGTATCAATAAAAAAGAAACGAAAGCGGTATAGCTGGAGTGTTTCCACTGCGTGCACTATGTAAACGTTTAAGTTACGGAAAAAGTCATGTATGACCGATTTTGTACCCTTTTCAAAGTTCGAAATAAAAGTACGCGACAGTCCTATGTACATATATATCTCTTTAAGTTATCCTACAGTAACAATTTTTAAGTTTTACTAATTATAAAAAATTAAGTTAATAGTATGTATAATCGTAAATTACAAAACTATTTTAAGCAATATTTATAGTATTAAAAAAAGTTAATTGGCAGAACTCAACGCCGCGCTTAATCTCGACACCAGAGCAAAGAAATGGGAATATAAATTTAAGTAAATATTTCATCTCCTCGAGTGGGGATCGAACCCACAATCAGTCGGTTTTACATTCACACTTCGTGCCGCTGCCCCACGAATGGCCTCAAAAATGTAGGATCAATATAAACTAGTTATTATTTTTTTCCCTCTATAAGTACGTTAAAAACACGAATGCCTTATGTTTTGATAGATTATAAACTTAATAACCCCGTAGTTCTAGCGAGAGAAGCCACGAGCGGGTCACTAGCAACTTTGTCAGACGTCTCAATTTTGACACGATGTCTCAATTTTTAACCCAAAATTCAAAAGTGGAAAATTTTCCCACGCACTTTGAGAATTCTTTTGTATTTACTTTACTTTTTTTTTAATAAACTACTCACTTGTCTTGGGGACAGAGTAAGCCATATGACCCGCTTTAGGTAAAAGAATGACGCTTTTTTACTAAGAACGTTTTAAGATCCCGCTTTTCCCGGTAACAAAACATGGCAACGCTGGTCGCTAATATTTTGTAAAATAAATAGCAACCCAAACTTTTATATTATAGTCAAATTATACAAAATCTTTACATAAAATTAATTAAAATTACCTGTCATCGTAGACAAAGCCGGCGTCCAGAGTGTTGTAATACAGTAGTATCGCCAGCAGCACGCTAGCCGCTGTCACCCAGTGATCCATTGTGATGTTCGCTACATCAGCGCTTTCATCCCTAGAACAAAACCAATATTGTAATAAAAATATTATAAACTGTATTATTATTTTATGTTTTTCAAAATCAATAGTTTATTTCTTTTTTTTTTTGTTTATTAAATGTTGAATGTACGGAGTACTATTTAAAAAATAAAAAAAATCGGTCGAGTGTAAGTCGGTTAGTGCCAAATTTGAAAATTTCATGCGGTGAATTCCACACAAAATGACAGACGGAGAGACAGACAACGAAGTAATTCTATTAGTTTTGTCCTTTTGAGATACGGAATCCTAAAAATAATTTACTTATGTATTAATATTGTAGTTTTAAAGTTTGCTTGGTCGAAATCACAAAAAATACTGGTTAAAATAAAAAAAAATGTTATTTGTTGTTATTTTTTAATGTTTTTTTTTATGTTACGTTAATCATTTTGTTACAACCCACTGTACTACAATGGTCAGAGTTACTTCGGCTACTTAGTATATGCCATGAACCGTTCACCAGGCTTAAGCAGAGCTTTGCATTTGTGTGAGTTATCATTAACGGTATTCAGTCGCACATCAACATTAACACACATTAACACTCGTCGTTGTAATCTATCTATTTTTGAAGACAAAAATATAAGTTTTCTCTTCATATAATTGCAAAATTCTGTTGCTGGGTAGTAAATATGCGTGTTTTCACTCCAATCCCAAGTCCCAAGCCAATCCCAAAGATAATAGTAGAAATGCTTCCTGCATCCAACTAGTGTGGGATTATTTACCTGTATCTGATTCTTTGTATGTGTACGCATCACAGGCTTCGTTTTATTTGTTCTAACTGATTGATTGAGCGTACCATAAGAAACTATTGTAATATAACATTTTGTTTTTGAATTAGCTTGCTCATAAGCTAGTTTTATTTATATTTATATTTTTTTGAAATAGATTTTATAGATTAAATAGATTATATGATTGGATAAAAATCAAGGATAAAATAAACTAGTTATTAAATTTTTCTCACTCTATAAGTACGCTAAAAACACGAATGCGTTATGTTTTGATAGATTATTTTCATTTTAATAAATTAATAACCCCGTTGTTATAGCGAGAGAAATCACGAGCGGGTCGCTAGTAACTATGTCAGACGTCTCAATTTTGACACGAAGTCTCGATTTTTAACCCCAATATTTAAAAGTCCATAGTGGGAAATTATCCCACGCACTTTGAGAGTTCTTTTATATTTACTTTACTTTTTTAATAAACTACTAACAATTCCAGAGATAAACTCTGAAGACTTAATTGCCTTAGGTATGGAGTAAGCCATATGTCCCGCTTTAGGTAAAAGAATGACGCTTTTTATTAGAACGTTTTAAGATCCCGTTTTTCCCAGTGACAACGAAGTGTATTAACACTAGGTTCCCTGTGCATACACTGTTGTGAGCGAAATCGCTTGCGCAGCGTGACGCTAAAAAAAATTATGAAGATGGAAAAAAATATTTATTTCGTAACTGAAATCAATCGGTTTTATAGTTTATGAGCAAAAATTTATTTTATTTATGTGATATTAGAAAATCATGTCCATATTGCGTAGTCAATAATCCATCAAGTGCAGTCATTTATTGTACTTTTGCATAAGAAGATGTTTTATGAAACATTTTAAAAACCTTCTGGATAAGAAAGTGAAAAGGAATCTTTTAAGACACATTATATTAAATAACTCAATCTAACGCTACACTTTGTTATTTTTTAAACATTATTAAAGTGTTAATCCACACTTAGGAAATATATATACTACACTTTGTTGTTTCAAATTTTGAAAAATACAATTTTTGATTATAATAACAATTGACCCTTCACCTGTCACATAAGGCGACAAGATAAAAATATACTGATCTCAACATTGAATCAAACGTAGCTGTACAAAATTATATACAGAAATGAAATAATGGCTTCTACTATTCCTAGATAGCCTAGATAGTACGACCTCATAACTATTCCTCTTAAACAATATTTATTGCATCCCACTATTTCATTCTCGAGAACGCTCAGAAATGTCTAAATTTAATTCGTTTTCAATCCATCTAAATAAGTGATTCTGTAGTACGCATTGGGAACATTTTTCACGTCGTCACATTAAACAGATTTACGTTTCGCTTCGACTTCATTACTTAAAGGTTTTTCAATTTTCCGAATGTATTAAATAACGAATGCGGTTTTAAAGCACATAGAGGGTCTTATTCGAACATTTTTCACGATGGCATGTCTGTCTCGCGTCTCCGGTCGTTCGCTACTGGAACAAAAGTTATCACGTTAACAAGATTTATGTGCTGACTACATCCTGTACGAGATCGCGTCGTTCTTTAAACTATAATGTATTTGATTGTTGTATAATATGAATTTTAAATTTATTTTTAAGTTATATTATAATGAGTTTGTTATCGGTCGATTGCTAATATAGATTATTATTGATAAAAAAAATCATCTTCACGCTGTATCCCGCACACAGCAGGGTAGGTAGAGAAAACCTAGTGTTAAGACACTCCGTTCCCCTTTTTTATTATTGATTATATCATTATATCCATTATTAGGAACAAATTGAAAAAAGTGCTACTAATATCTTAAAATATAACAAACAAATTAATAACAAATGTTAAACAATACAATTATAGGCTATAAACGATGCACGAATAACCTAAACCGATCAAATCAGGTATATCTCAGGTATATTGGCGATGGTAGAATGAACCAATCAGTTAGAACAAATAAAGTTAGTAGAGCTAAAATAGACAAAGAATACAGGTAAATAATTCCGCATGACTTGGACAGAGGAAGCATTTCTACGATTATCTCTAAGGTTGGCTCGAAACGACCGAAATGAAAACAGTCGTGTTTACCCAAACTCGGTTCAGAATTATGCAATTTAATTATAAAACATAAACTGAAGTCTCAAATGGCGCTTGTGACTAAAGTCCAACCATATATTATGTTGAAATTTAGCAAAATATTTATCATTTTGAATGTCATTCCACCGTGTTATCGATCTCTTTCATTTTTGAACGTCTTTTGTGTAACTACTAAATTACATTTTATGGCATAGTAAAAAGCTCAAAGCAATTTCGTTTTATGTATTTGATTTAATATAACACATATATTCTGAATGTTGTTAAAAATAAACAATAAATTCTCCAGAAAATGAAATATTAGGTACAATTTTACGTTTATAATAATACGGAATCGAGTTGCGACGTCAAATCGTTAAATTACGTATCAAAATCACAAATATATCGCGGCGGCGCGACTCTTTCACACAAGATTAGCGCCCAATTCTTAGGTAAACGGCACTTCAAAGGCTATAAATTTCGATGGCTCGTTGCTCCACGAGAACGCAGAAATTTATCGGAAATTAGTTCGTAGAACTCCAACGGGTTGAGAGATAAAGGTTAGATACGGCTAAGCACATAGATTAGTCTGTTTTAGTCGAGCTTTGAGGACCTTGCTAAGTGCGATCATACAAATGTCTAAGCAATCTTGCCATTTCTCTGTAGGCGTGACTTGTTTTAATTTCGTATACTATTTTTAGACTATTAATAAAAATTATAATTTTGCTCTCCTTTTTATATTAAACAAAATATATTTATAGACTGTTCCAGAACAAATCTACTTATTTAGAAAAATACTTATTTAGAAAACGGACAGAATAACGATGTGGAATAACAGAACAAATCTGTAAGGCCAAAACTTATATCACGTTTAGATATTTTGCTTGGTTTGCTATTCAATAACATTATCCATTTATGAAATATATCTACTTAAAATAACATTATATTGTTGATAATGTAATTTTATTTAGCTCTTTCCAATTAAAATTGTTATCAATAATATTAATATTTTATCTATATTTTTAATATTTTTGTCATAAACTAAGCTACTATAAAGATTAATAAACGCACGATCCTTATACAACTATGATATATATGAAAAATAATATCGCAATGAAGCTTCTCTAAAAAATAGTGTACAACACGCGGCTCCATCTGCGTGGACTGCGACTGCTGCCCGCGACGGATGCTGTGACCCAACGCTGCGGCCGCTTTACTCTTGCATTTAATATTACTAATATCATATAATTTTATTTTCTTTAGTATATTAATTAAATAACAAGAAAAATGCCGTAGATTTTTTTTTTATTTAACCTTAAGAGGACATCAAACTCACAAATAAAAATATTGTAGATATATTTAGACACCGTTACGTGATTTACGTTGTGTGACTAAAATACACATTAAAAAGCAACTTTATTTTAAACACTTATTCATTTTAATTGAGATTTATATTTTAAATGGTCCAGCGAATATTTCTGAATATTCTATAACATATTTATATATATATATATATATATATATATATATTTAGGAGCCATAGTTCTATAGTAAGTATATTTATTTACAGCACTCAATGTTATATTTAATTATTTTCATAATTCTTATTTTAAGTACTATTTCTTTTATCAATAAATGCGGTCAGTCGTGGCGCAGGGGCACAAAGTGTCACTGTAAAACCGACTGGTTGTGGGTCCCATCCCCATTCAAGGAAATAAAATATTTATTTATATTTTAATTTCTTCGCTCTTGTGTCGAAGCAAAACGCGGCGTTGAGTTCCGCCACTAAACATGTAATGTCTCCAGAACTCAGAAAATGGGGAATGAAGTGTCTTTAGCACTAAGTTCCCTCTGTCTATCCTGCTGTGTGCGGGATACAGCGTGAAGCTAATAAAACATAAATGTTAACGATATTATAAGGTACAATATACATTGAGACGTGCGATAAATGTAAATATTTATCAAATACACAGGCTAATAAAAAATACTAAATTAATATTAATTTACATCAAACTAACAGATTCATAATATTATTATCTGTATACATTGGTAAATATACGCGCAAAAATAGAGAAGAAGAAACATAAAACAAAATAATAATAAACAATTGATAGAATATCGACACATTTCACTCATAAATAATCTCTGATCCGTTAACCCTAAACGGATATTATTTTTTATATGTATTTAGTTATTTTGACTAATAAAAATCTGATTTACAATAATTCTATATAAATACATTATTCAGTTTTTTCCCATAGACATTTCTTTGATACATAAATAAATCTTGTTATTAAAACAATAGGACCATAATCCTTTTCATATCAACCTTTCTTTGACATTCAGTAGTCATATAAAACAATAAAAACGGCCAATATACAGTACAAACATATTTTATTTATCTACGTAACTCTGACAAAAAACTCAATCGTCAGGATTTCCGGCCGTAAACATCACCTTTTGAATTCGTGGGAAACACATAAATATTAATCAGCTTCACGCTGTATCCCGCACACAGCAGGATAGACAGAGGGAACTTAGTGCTAAAGACACTTCATTCCCCATTTTCTGAGTTCTGGAGACATTACATGTTTAGTGGCGGAACTCAACGCCGCGTTTTGCTTCGACACAAGAGCGAAGAAATTAAAATATAAATTTTAATAAATATTTTATTTCCTTGAATGGGGATGGGAGGGAACTTAGTGTTAAGACCCTCCGTTCCCCAATTTCTGCCGAACTCTGGAGGCATTGCATGCTATGAATATTTGCTACGGATATAAATTTAAATATAAGATAGGATCTAAATATAATTTTTCGACAATAAAAACATATTACGAATAATGCCATTAGTATGCCACCTATACCGAGGCGATACCACGTGCCCGTCGTTAAATAAAATGTTCAATATCATTGGAGCCGTAAAAGACGGCGGAATGGTGATTGGGTGACAAGTATGTGCCCGACTCCTTCCAATATAGAAGATTTCATTAAATTATATGTGAAATTCTATAATACGTATTCTATATTATCATCTGCTACGAGCGCTGTGTGCTACGAGACCGCTACAGATATCAATTTAACCGGGGCGACGTGATTATATTTTTTTTATAGAGTTTAATAAATTGGACTATTTAAACAAATAGGTGACTATTTAAACATTTGTACTGAATTTTAAAACGGTTTTTTAGAAACTCTGAATAATTATAAATCATTGTTTAAAATTGTTTACGTTACACAAAATTTGATATTGTTTTCGTGACAATATGTCACAAGTATTACAGGTTGATTATGATATGTTATAGTAGAATAATGTTATATATAAATTTAATGAAATGGTTAATATTGTAAATATATATTCGCAATAAAACTATAATACAATTTATATTGTTATAAAAATATTTTGATAAACAATTAAATCTTTGAATTTCAATCTATATACACAATAACCCGAGGAACCATAACTGTCGACAATTTGCCGGCATCTTATAAATCTCTACTACGTTCTAAATTTAATACAATCTGTAAATAAAATCAGTAAAATTACCTTTCAGCCTTACAGTCTCTCCTTTGTTCACTTTATTTTACAATAAATTTCATCTTCACACCTAACAAGTGTTCCGGCATTAAACAAAGTTTTAATTGCAAGCTTTAATTAAAATTTTAGTTCATTCGTGTGATGTTAACTTAAAATTGCTCTACAATTTCAACCACATACGAGAGAGTGTCGTTTAGACGGGCTTAACAATACGATCACTACAAAGGACAACGCGAATGAGGCGACAACGACTCCGTGAAGCCATAGTCGTATGGTCGAGGCGGTTTTTGTTCACCGACTGACGTTGGTGTACACGACACATCTGCATTTAAGAAGCCGCTATCGTTATGCGACTAATCGATTGGTCGGAGCGAATACAACTGTCTCCTGTCCCGCTTGCCTCCTTGCCTCCTTCTCCCTCATGAGTCGCGCATGCGCAGGACTCCCTCATTCTCTTTCAAAAGTCGCGTAAAGTAAATAAACTCGTGTAAGATGTTTTGACACTGAACAATATTAATAAAAAAATCCACATCGTTGACATTAAATATTTTAAAATAAATTATCAACATATAAGAATTATTGAATCCTTAAAATGATTTACAGATAAGCAATATGTGTGAAGAAAAACTAATGTCTTGAGCAATGCTTAGTGAAGGTCGACGTAACGTCACTTGTTGCGCGGCGACTTTGTTCCGGCGATGAAAAGCCACGCATGCCGCTGCACGCCATTTCCATTTGTTATTAAGCCGGTAATTAATATCAGTGTTAACGCGGAACAACAAATTTAATCCTTATTGATTTAACAGAATGTTATAAATGAAAATAAACGAAATTGAAAATTACATTTGAAAAATCTTTATATCTAAGTTTTTTTCTACGATATAAGATAGATGCAAGCCAAAAAAATAGATGTTACATTATAAAGTAACGCGATCGACGGACCAACAGTTGTTTATGAGTAGAGGACCTCAGTAAATTGACGTTGCTAGGGTATTTGCTGCCTGGTGCAGCTTAGGATTTGATGCCCTTCAAAATGGTCAAAATAATTTCAGACTTCAAAACACAGTAGAGTAAATGTATAATTTTTATTGCTTCAAAACTATAATAACTATATATAAGTCATAATATTAGATTTTGGTAAAAATTAGTGCAAAAATTAAAAAACGGACATTATCCGCTTTTTAACTAGCAAAGTCATTAATCACTTCAAAAATATCAATCATTTTCAAAAATAATAGTATTAGTATTTCATGTTCGATTGACATGTAGCGACATTGTATTTTTCATTTTCACTCTCTCATTTTTCTTGTACATTTGAAAAAAAATTGAAGAATTGATTGTAGACTTTGATGCCCGGTGCGACTGCAGTACCTATAAATTTCACTCCGATGTATGTCCCATCAAATATCTGCGGAAACACTGAAAATCGGCTAGATTTTCAGTGGTTCCGCAGATATTTGAGAATTTACAATTTCCTGAAAAAACCCTGAAAATATAGGCAAATACAGCCCGAATGTAGAGTCTATTTTTTTTTCTGAATATAGCTCAGTAATAGGCCTTTTGTATAATTTAACATTTCAAACTTGGAAATAACATGGAAACAAAAATAGTTTTTAAATAAGCTAAATTTTATCAATCACTTTCAAATGCTGTAACGAAAATAAAAATACTTGTGATTTTTTCCACAAGTAATCTAAAAACTACTAGATGAGAGTGAAATGGATAAGTACAGAGGTCCTCCACCCATAGACAACCGCCGATCTATCAATTGCCTTACACTATATATAATTATATTTTATAGGTATAACACAAAATATATACATATAATACTTATATAACCATATATTGCTGACTAAACTAAAAATGCTCTTAAAACCTATAATGGTAAAAGGAGCACTCACTTAGCTTTTCACCAAAAATATTGTGTTATAGAAATTGATATTCAATTTAGCCACAAGACGGCAAACGGTAGAAAGGAGCGGACCGCTCACAAGACGCTTGAATATTCTCAGTCGAGTGCTCGCAAATATTCTTATAACCTGCACGCCAACGGACTGAGAATCTAACTGACCTGAGGAAACCTTTGTGAAGGTTTTATACAATCTGAGTATTCCATATCCAGCTGCGACAAACGATATATTTCATATATGTTTCTATTCACACAAACTTATAAGTAAAAGAAATTATTTCATAATTACTAAACAAAATGTAAATGTGACTACTAAATACATCGAACAAATACTTTTAAAAAATACCCAAGTTGGCACCAGCTACAAAAATAATGGATTTTAAATATTATCTACATAGATATATAAATTTCAATAATTTAATTGATATTTTTTAATTTTCATTATTTTTAAAGTTATCAAAATATTATTTTCTACATTTAAAGTTTAAAATAAATATAGATTTATTAGCTACTTGATGGAACGGCTACACGTCAGCATATTTTCACGCTGTACCTGTACTCAATACAGTGCTGGTACCGATGCTCTGATTGTATCCGCGAGAATTACAAAAGAAAAAATAAAGAAAGTGAATACCAGCGAATGTCATAATAAGAAAGATGAAGAACCTGCTTACGTGCTTCGGGCACTTCGAGAGGATGAATGATGATAGGGTGGCAAAAAATGGCGTAGAGAACATGACGTAATATTTTACATACAATGTAAATAAAGTCAAGAAATTTTAGTACGCACTTACAACATTGTTGTATGCTTGATACAAATAATCAAAAAAACAACAACATTATTCTATCTTGTTGGTAGAGGTATCCATTCATGGTAAAAAAAATTAAATTAAAAATTTTTTAAAGGGGTTTTTTTGGATTTTAAGAAATTGTCACATTTCATTTCACCAACACATTTCATTAAAGAAAGAAGGACATTTATAAATTTAAATTATAAAAATAATATTCATTTATAAATACAAAAAAAAATGTTATGTTTAGAATTAGTGCGTGAGATTTTTAGTCTTCATCTTTTATCTAACGAATTCACTGGTAAACAAACATATCCTACTCTTTACTGTTAACCTCAGCATTGATGAATGTGGAACGATTTATCTTTTTACAATATTTTAAAATATTATAGCTATTTATATTTTGATATTAAATAAATTATGATCAAGAATTTAAACATGCACTAAATATTTATTATACCATAAACTGCTTATCGGATTCAGAATAACCAATCACATTGTTTGTAAATAAAATTCTTACAATATGTAAGAAACGTAGGTTATTATATATTTTTTCCTTTTCTTGAGTTATTAAACAGAAACTGCATATAAAGAAGTCGTACTTAGTAGTATTATAATCATTATGTTATGTTGTAGAAAGTGTATATTTTATGATAGAAAAATTCCGACAAGCTTCATTTAGTAAAACATTACTTCAGCAATCGCTTGCTACTGAAGTCTATGTACTATCGAAGGATATAGGTAATTATGGGTATGTTAAAAAACGGAATTGAATGTATTCCACAATGTAAAAATGAAAAGTAAATCTTACAACGATTCTATATCATAGCAAAATTTTTAAAAACAAACATGAATTTTTCATATTAATATGACACGACTCGCAGGCCTCCAGAGGGAAACTATAAATAGTGCCTTTGGCTTTCCTTTAAGGGCCGGGGGAGTGAAGGTCAAGAGCTATATGCCTGAAAGAATCGAAGTGCTCATTCTGCTCTGCGTAATAATGACAGCGGTGCACACTGAGTAGTTGGGGTTCAGTTACTGTCAGCCTCAATTAAGAATTTAGAAATTTTGTCAGCCAGTTCAATTGAGAATTTTGAAATAATAGAAGAATAATCTAATCTTCCGTTATTAAGAAAGAAGATAATCTAATCTTCCGTTATTAATTTAATAGCCCAGTAGTCAATTTCTCTAAACTCCAGAAAATAATTTATATTTTGATTTTTACTTTTTTATACTGTTTAGATTGCATTAGACCTTTGACCATCTCCTAATTAATTGTGGTTACTCAGAGATGGATCCCTATTGCTGCGTCACAGTAAAACATTTTATATTCTCAAAGGGAGGTACTTGTAGGACCAACGCCCCCATGCAAGCCTTCAAATATAAAGGTAACCTTCCCAAATACCGAGTTCCTCTTAATCCTTCTCAGATTCTTGAGAAAAGAATAAAGCAGTAGGCTTTAAATAGTAGTAGTAGGCAGAGGATATCTAGTGTGATGACACTGATTTCCCCACTTACCGTCAAATTTTCGAGACATTGCATGTTAAGTGTGGGAACTCAACGTCAACAATTGTCTATAAAACGGAAACGATATGATGAATACGTGTATAGATTATATATATTAACTGAAAATAAATAACCGTGTGCAGAAAGGAGAGGATT
Organism: Heliconius hewitsoni; assembly: GCA_018230445.1. Classification (NCBI taxonomy): domain Eukaryota; kingdom Metazoa; phylum Arthropoda; class Insecta; order Lepidoptera; family Nymphalidae; genus Heliconius; species Heliconius hewitsoni. Next base: position 13,959 of record DWAN01000870.1, read on the forward strand.
TTGCGGTTTCATTTCATAATGATATTCTACGGGATTCTAAAAACTATCTCCGCCGTCTGGGTTCAACAATACAGAAGCATTTAATTAATAGAAACAGACCTATCGTTCCATGTATTTACTCGTTACACACGTACCTTTAAAATGATAGTTGCCAAATTATATTATTAGCTTAGATATTTTTTTAATATATAAAATAAAAGAAGTTAGAGACATTTAAAAAAAATCAACAATTTTAAATTATTTAATTTTTCTTAAATATCATCTAAGTTAGCTTCACGCTCTATCCCGCACATATTACATAGGCAGATGGAATCTGTATGACACTTCGTTCCCATTAGAACACCTCTGTTTCCCGCTCTTCGTCGAATTCTGGAAACATTATCTACAGAATTGTGAAACTGAACGCCGAGCTTCACCATCTTACCGGAGCGATCGGAAATATTCAATATTTCATTTATTCGAGTGGGCACCGAGTCCACAACTAAAATGCCTCATGAGTAAAATACAATAATTCTTGACCTTTAGTCTAACCTATCTACTTGTAATGTTTTTAAGAAAGATATATATACCTACCACTCGTAACGACCACTTTTTATTGAGACGGTGTGTCCCCTTGTGGGGTCGGCAGTACCACCGGGCTCTTAACATTTAGCTGGGCCGGGAGCTGTATCAAACGACGCGGAAATTCCCACTTACTCCATGATTGCCACACTACGGGGGTTAATGATATTGTTGATACGGTAGACGGAATACATTTTATTTCTCTCACTAACAGCTTACCACTTACGACCGTTCGCTGATATATATTTTTTTGTTTTACTCTCATATGTAATTAAGTTGTAATTACTTTGTTTAATTGAGTTGACTACTTATTTATTATTAAATTATTTAATGTGTACAATTACAATGTATAAGCTGATTCAAGAATAAATGATAAAACAAAAATATTCTTTTTGTACAATTGTATTAGTAAAATTTTGAAATTATCAATATGAAGAGGCCGTTAGTCCGCTGTTCAAAACATACACATAGTTCGTTCATAGCAGTATATTGAAAAAATATGAAGATAAAATTAAGGATGAATATTAGTTAAGCAATTTCTATTACATTATATAATAATTGTAATTAAACATAAATTTCTTGATTCTGTCACTCGAACCAAAACAGTTAAACAATAAAGGTATTCAAACACGACAAGCCATCCACAAATGATTGTTTACAATTCAGAGCTGCGTACACGTGAGACAAAACGAAATATTTTGAACAGAAGTACAATGTTATAATTAGGTATAATAACCCTCACATTTTTCTTTAATACAGATAATTTTTAATATTTTCTAAATGTAATTAAACATCAATTATTCGTTTCACTAAATTAATTAAAGTAATTAAAAATATTATTTATGAAATTATTAATAGATAATAATAATATAATACTTTATTGCACGAATAAGAAGAAGAATAAAACACAGTACATTGTAACAATGATTAAGCGATATGTATTTTGAACTATTTTGACAAATCGTATCTACTAAATTGAATAGGTAATTTAATATTTATTTTATTTTTCATGAAATGAAAATATTACAGATATCTTTATAATGACTTTGCACGGGCTTACCATTGTCAAATACATATATTAAACATGAGCCACTTGAACCATATAAATTATCTCCAGATACGCCAACGATATTAAATACAATATTGCAGTCTTAACAATGTGCATACTCGAATCATAAAGTCGTAAACTAAACGCTACTTAGGCTGACAGTCGGTTGTCAACCAGATGCTTTAACTTGATTAATAGGCGATTTTGGCTCTCCTCATTAATACACAAGCCGATTCAAAGTCCATAATGCCTTCATCAAAACGAAACAAAGACTTTGATTTCGCTAAAAGTTAAGTTTGTTAGCACTAAGTCGTTAAATTATGTATTAGTTCTTTGGTGGCTCGAAAATTAGCAACAATATATTTAAAAAAATCATTTTAGAAAAAAAACCCATAACCAATTGCTGAGATATATTTATATATTTGCAGCGCGTCTCATATTTACAATTATAAATATTAAAGTGGGTAACGTAGTGTCTTAACATTAGGTTCCCTCTGCGTACCCTTCTGTGTGCAAGTTGGAGCGTGAAGCTGATAAAAAAAAATATATTAATGCTCTATACCTGAAGAGCTTATTTGGTAAAACGAATCTGGAAGCAGAAACTAAGTTTGAATGAGTACAACCCAGTGTTCTGCGGTAAGAGTTACATCGAGATTTTAAAATGTGTCATAATATGTCATAAAACGTCAGACGCATTGAGGTCGTACGCAGAGGCAAAAGCGTGTTTCTGTAGACAGTGGGTTCGATTCTCACTCGAAGAAATTTAATATTTAATATTTTCATTTCTTCGCTCTGGTGTCGAGGCAAAACCCAGCATTGAGTTTTGCCACTCAATAGGCAATGTCCCCAGATTTGGAAAGTTACGGATTTTCTTAATAATAGGCTCCATCTGTCTACCCTAATACATACAGGATGCAGCGTGAAGCTAAGAAAATAATACCATGAAAAACTCTTAGTCCATTTAGGAACAGAAACCACACTAAAAGCTAGTTTGTAAATACAACGATGCACAAACCCGCTGAAAAACGTCAGAATATACTTACTGATACTTCCATACAAAAAATATATGTACCAATAATACAGTCATATTTTAATATTTTTCCCCGGAATTCGCGCTTTACTCTCTCAATATTATATGTGCGAGCGTCGAAGCAGCAACTTTATGATTTAGCGCAAGATAGCTCTGAACTAGTTGGCTTGTCGAGAAGCATATGTGCGTCGACTTATTTATAATAACTATTCTTATCATTTTGCTATGATTTTCATATTTACAAAATCATTATTCATTACAAATAACTATTACTTTTAGAAAACTACCAGGTTATAATACTATCATCTTTTTAACCTCGCGTTATCTTTAGCCAGTAAAAACGGAGCGTCAAACACTACGGTCTCTACATATTTCTTCTACGTCCACATCCACTGCCAGTACCCGCTTGATGCTTTGATGGGACAACATGCTTTCTACGTGACCTTCCTACAGTATCATTGGTAATGTGTTTTAATAATAATGATAATTTAACAAGCAATTTACCTTCAGATTACTTACTTTCACTCCCCCGTAACTCTGATAAGTAAAATAAATATGTATATTCTTACATTTTAATAATTTAGATTTACCTGAAAGTGTAAATCAATTAAATTTATTTTAATTACCTCAGGTAACATAAATCCTAATTAAACTCGATAATGTAAATTAATTAAAATACGTTGAAGCAATAAACAGCAAAACAATATTGTAGAGATCGGAGGGCTCTAATGAAATGTAGCGAGCGGGCTTCCCTGCCTAAATGTAGTGGAATGAACGTACACAATCACAATTCCTAAAAACATCAACAACAAAAACAAAGATTTTGACTATAAGATGTGTCTTAACTTACAATGAGGTTGCCCGCCGTTCCTTTGTTTTAATAAAATATTAAAGTAACAAAATACGTACAGCGGCTTGACATCTCCGTCTGTTTGATGTTTCCCTCGCAACGAATTGTGGAAATAAAATTTAAACAATGCTAAGATTCTGTTTCGAGTAAGCTTAAGAATATCTAATAGCATTATAACATAAACGAAGTAAATTTCATATTACATCAATCCGTCGTGCCACTGTGGGATTCGATTCTCATTCAGAAAGAATAATTATTTCAGATTTTTATATTTCCTCGATCTAGTAACACAATAAAACACGGCGTTGAGTTCTGGAACTCAATACTGACTCACGAAAATGCGGCGAAAGGTTGGCAACGTAGAGTTTTAACACTAGGTTAGCTACCTACCTTGTCATATGCACACACAGCATAAAACAAAAATACAACATCAAATGTGACATAGTATTTCTATCACAATAAAGTCTTATTCTGCGAGAGAGGGACTACACTGAAAGTTTTCATTGTTACATCTCAACTTATGCAATATAGCTTCTGCTCCTTTAATACTTTCCACGACGCTCGATTACGTTTAACGGCGAATGCGATTCGGATGAATTTTCTTATTTACTGTAAGCCGGCAGAAAATCGGCTCCAACGAAATTCTTAGTCGCAGCGCTTTCACAGGACACGCTTGATTGAACATATTTGGGCCTTTATGAGATTCGTTATTGGATTGCTTTTATTTTATTATACAATACAGTATATTAGTTTATTGATTGTTTTTGACAAACATATCTACTTTTGAGAACTGTTAGTAGGTACGTTAGCAGCGCGTTGTTACTTATTTGCATTTATACAGAGTACTTGAATGTAGTATTATTTTGATAACAAAGAATTATCCAAATTAAATGTTCACTCATACTTGGCTGAGTGAGTATCTACAGAAATTCAAAATACATCGTAAGTTCATTAGATTTTTATAATTATACAGTAATAAATACGGCGCCAATGCGCGTTAGATATACGTGACATGGGCAAAACATCAGAAAAATTGCCAAGATTAAGTCAAAGTTAATCTATGAGTAAATAGGCATTAACATTATTATTTGTAAGTCTTTGTCTTTGAGAACATCGTGACATTTAGTCTGGCTGTAAACAGTATAGTCGGGGGAATTAATTATTTAAATTTCCTAGCTCTAATAACGCTGATATAATAAAGCGCCGCGTTGAGTCCCCGCTACTCAATACGCAATGTTTCGGAAATTAGGCAATAAGCGGAGAACAGAGTGTTTTAATACTAAGTTTCCTCTATCTAGAAGAGTTTTTATGCGACATGCAGCTAGAAGCCCAAAAACAAGCTTGGCTTTGTTCAGTGTGCACCCGTTTATTGCGGGTTTGAATCCCAAGCTAAAATACTTATATCCAATAGTTTTCATTATAAAGGTTCACTCAATCCAGTGAAAGAATAATTATCTACATAAAAAAATTGATTAGACAAGAGAATGGTTTATAAGCAACCACCGGTCTCCTAGCTTTGATAAATAATCCTATACTAAAAACTCTTACGAATATATGTAAGTCAGCATCACGCTGTATCCCACAGCGGAGTAAACAGGGAAGCGGAGGGAACCTAGTATTAAGACACTTTGTTCCCCAAATTTTGGGAATCGAACCCGCAAGCGTCTCGGTATAGTTACACTCTTATGCCTAGTGCCTCTGTTACAAGCATGATGAGAAAAATAAAAAAAAAGTATTTCATATACCAATTTAAAGCGTTATCGCTAAAATTTTAAACTCTGGCTTCATCTAAATAATGCGATCTTGACGTGTTATAATAAAGCCCTTTTGTTCGCCGCTGCCCAAAACGGTTCTGATAATAGTATATTGATGACGCAGTATCGGCACTCCCATATCAATAACCTATTCACAAAAAGTCTTCGCTGCCATGGTGTAATTTAATTTCAGCCTATACTACAAGTGGTCATTATTCCGTGTGTATTAAATATACAGTTTCTATTGTTTTCATGTAAAAAAATATATTTATGCATAATATGTATTTATATTAAATTGAAGATATTACTTTTTTTTATTAAAAATGTACATAATACGTATTGTTTCAGTTTTTATGATTAAAATATTTTTTTCAATTTGCACATATTCATTTTTCATTTGCTTCAATTGAGTTGGGTTTTTTTTGTATTATTAAACTTTTTTATATGTAAGAACAGAAAAAACATTTTATCATTGTTCTTCTTTTGGTCGCTGTTTTGTGAATGGATATTGTAAAAATAACCGAATAGTAGAAGCGGCCATATTTAAAAATATTTTACTCCAGCTAGAAGACAATATAAATTTTAAAATGTCCAAATTTAAAAAAGCTTTGCATTTATAATTTAATTTTAAAATTTAAACAAAGTTATCTTAAGTGACGCGAACCATACTTATATATAAATCATATGTAGGGTAGGCAGAGGTAACCTAGTGATATATCACTATGTGTCAGAACCGAGAAATGCCTTTTGGCTTGTTGGCTCTGGCTTGGTGGCAGAGGGAAGAAATGAAAATATTAATGAATAATATTTCATTACCGCGAATGGAGATCGAACCCACAACGGTCGTTTTACAGTCACACCCCGCGTCCCTGCGCCACGACAGCCCCCATATAAATTTTATAAAAATACAATAATTTATTTTATTTAAATAGCTACTAACTCTCGTGAATAATGCAGTCACATTAATTCAACACCTTTGTACACGAAATTCTTCCTTTACAAAGTAGAACGAACCACTCACAGTATATTGCCGACACACTATCTAATAACAATTATTATTATTAATGATGGGTACCTTCAGCGAAAATAGATTGTGGAGACCCAAAAACGTAACGTAACGCATAATCGAACATAACCGTTATCTAAAAATT
>DWAN01000871.1:0-20346 GCA_018230445.1 Heliconius hewitsoni
GTTCCCTCTGCCTACCCTGCTGTGTGTGGGATACAGCGTGAAGCTAATTTAATTTATTTATTTTAATTTATAGTTAAGAATAAATATAAAATATAAGACGCCATCGTAGCCCACTTGACTTGACTTTGACTGTAAGCGTGATGTTTGTGGGTTCGATTCCAACTTGCGGCAATGATTTTATTCCAATAATTTTCATTATACAACTCTGATAAGCTCTGTCAGCTGCCTCTTATCCATACTACACTGGTTCAATTCCTCGAATTCAGTTGCAACTGAAGAATGGCGTATTTTCACAGTAGGTCCTAGCTATGAAGGATAAAATTTCGGAAGCTTTAGTTTCACTTTTATATAACTCAAATAATATAATACTTAAAAATACATTAACACATTTTTAACTCAAATACCTTTAGAAAATCATACCTTTCACTCAAAAACGTAGATCGTGACAAATCATCATCGGACGAGACAAAGTCACTATCATTTTTTGGCGACAGCGACGAATACATATCAGACTTTGCTGATACATCCTTTGTTTCCACAGTTTCGGGTAAATCGCGTTGTTCTGATGTAATTATTAACGGTTTACGAGATCTTGGTGTCATTATTGATTCCTGTAAATATTATAATAAACAATCTATAAATCGGTTGATACGATAAAACTATGACTTGAGGCCGTCGTGGCGCAGTAGCACAAGTATGACTGTAACGCTATTGTACTGGGTTTGATTCCAACTCAGGGGAATAAATGTTATTTAATCGTTCTGGTAGCGAAACTCAATACTCATTGCCTCCAGAAAGTGGGGAACGGAACTTTATTAAAGGAGATCTAAGTGTCCTAGCCCACTTAGGGTGCCCCGCTAAAAAGGGGAATCTAAAAAAATACAATATACCATTTTTTTTCGTTTAGCGGAATACAATTGAGTGTAAGTTCAAATATCATTCATGTTATAGATATGTTAACTTAAATATCGTTGACTGGTCTGAGAGCACATAAGAAATATTGATAAAATTACACATCAAAATAAATGACACACAAAGAAAATGAAAGCATATGCATACATAAAAAGCCATGCAAAACAAACCTGCATCGCTTTAGACAGTTTCTGTGTAGACTTCGTTATAGGCGACATTGAGGCTCTTCTAAAATTAACTATGTATGGTGTCTCACAATTCTCAAATTCTTCAAAATCCGATATTCCTGGTGTACTTGTCAAATAATGCAATTTAAACTCTATTTCATTGTCTGTAGGTTTCTTTGGCGTATTAAAATTGTTATAGCTATCCCCCGAATCTTGATCGATACAAGACACGCAGGTAGGTGTAGTGCGTATTGCACGTTTTTGATACTTTTTCCCTGTATTTTGATTCAATTTTGATCTAAATAATCTTTTTTTTGTATTTTTCGGTGTCTCTTCATTTGATAAAAGACTCAAATTCGGTTCGGAAACGAATTTAGGACTCATTTTTCTCGACTTATTTAGAGCACCATCCGATAGCGTACTCGAATCGGAATCATAATCGATCGATTCAGTAGTCGCTATTTTATTCGCTAAGTTTTTGAGTACAATGTTCTTGTGTGTAACATCGATTTTGTTATCGTTTTGATGTTTTTTATTTTTGGTTTTCTGTAATAAATGCATGCTTTTAGCTTCAGCGAAAGTTATTTATTAGATAGACGTAATATTATGAGTGACAGACACATGGACAGTTAGTTACAAACATGCTTGAATTGTTGATATGTTTGCAAAATTGATTTAAATCCTTAACCAATTAATATTCGATGTTAAGAAAAAAAAATCATATACGATTATAAATAAAATATTGATTTAACATGTCAATAATCATTAAAAAAATGTACAAACTTTATTTGTCATTAAATAATAAGCTCATTTAACAATAACAACTTTTGAAATAAATATATTAGAGAAAAAATATATTTATAAAAGTTACAATAACAACATAAAGAAGTTAATACTCAAATTTCCTACATTTTGTCAAACATATTAACAAATAACATGACATATTAACGATATTATATTAATATATCCTTTAACATTACCTCTTCTACAGTATTAATAGTACTAGCAGATCCCTTCTTTGGTGTTTTATTTAATAAGCCCTTGTTAAATATATGCCTTTTGATAGAGTCACCAAAACTTCTAGAACCAGCCACTTTACCCGTCCTTTGAATTTGTATTGGTGTACCTGTAATATAATATTTTTTAAGCTTCACGGTGAATCACACATACGTCCGTCGTGCGTGAGACACCATCCAGTTTTAGAAATATTTTTGATTGGCAAAACTCGAAAATTTCTCGTTGCCAGAATGAGGAAATGATAATAATTCATTCCCCAGAGAACGAATAGAACCCACAATCATTGAATTAATAATAAGACGCTGTGCTGATAGTTGCTTTGTCACAGCTCAGCTCAATAAAAGTACATTAAAAAATCAAGCATTCCTTATACAATATATCTATACTAATATTATAAAGTGTAAGATTTAAAGAAGCTGGAACTACTGACTCGTATTGAAAAAAAAATCTTGAAAATTGATAGCCCATTTATGGAGAAAGGCAATAAATAAGCACAATAGTAACTACTTATTTTAAGTATCGATAAAATGTATCATGTATCATACACAACTCTTACTTATTTCTATTGGGACATGCGGGTGGATCCGAATGTAAAAGATAGTCTTAATTTGCTCTTCTATTACCGAGTAACGGACAGACAGCGCACAGACGAAACTAATCGATTTTAGAAAATTGAAATTTGTCATATCACATAGATGAAGGTGCGTTAGGAAAGAATTTCTTGAAACTCATACGGGAACAGGAAAAAATTGAAGTTTTCATTTTATGTTTACACTCCATGCAAGCAAAGCGTGCGATAACTAGTAATTACATAAAAAATACCAAAAAACCTCTTATCTATGCATACATAAATAAACTGCCTACTAAATGTGGTGTAAGTAGATTAGGAATTATAAAACTATTAAGGAAAAGAATTTTCAAAATACCTACGGAAACGGTACGGAAAAAATGAATTACATCTTAAAATCGACGCAAGCGAAGTTGCCGCACACAACCAGTTGTTATAGAAAAAAAATCTTTTCAATACATACCATATCCATTCTGCCTATTAAATTGTTTAACAAGCCGTCTCTTGTGTTGGCTGTCGGGCAACGCCTGTATGTGAGCGTACAGCTTAGCTAGCGCGGTGTCGGTCGGATTAGTAGCGTTCTCTACTATAGTTCTGTGCCGGTCTACGAACGTGTACACCGTGTTTGCTGCCGTTCTGAAAATGTATGTTATAAATCAGCTAGTTATAAATCAGCAATCCCGTGCACAAAAGGGTAGGCAGAGTAAACCTAGTGTTAAGACACTCCGTTCCCCACTTTTCGCCGAATTTTGGAGGCATTGCGTGTTACGCAATTCAAAGTGAGTGCCGCAACTCGTACTCAGATCCAAATATATCACTAAGATGCTTGTATCCACTTCAACAACTTGGTTTATACTATTCCTTATCAACTAACCCCTAATGAGAGATAACGTATATCCTGACAGGAACTATAAACGTGTGCCTCATGCGCGTGTTTGACTCACGTCTGTGGTAACAAATGTCATAATGCATCTGTTATTATACAATGCTATATAAAAATCGCACACACAAACATTAAATATACGAGTATAATAGGAAAATCTGTGAATTAATTTATTAATTAATTTACTTACCTATCGCTAATACTTTCATCTAAATCCACATCTGGCGACATTGCACGTCTTTTCTCTAATCTTGTAAAATAAGCAGTCGCATCTGTCTCTAACTGTTTAGGAGATTCGAACAGACGTGCGGACTGACGTATCATGAAACTCATAAGGGGAGATAACGCTATGGAGTCGGCGTGGAAGTTCTCCGGTGAGAGCTGGAAAGAGCAAAGGTAAAAGGTAAAATTTAAAATGTTGGTACTAGAAATGTATTAAGGAGAACCTTCAGTCTGCCTTCCCTGCTATATACGGAATTCACAGTACGGTCGACGGCCCGTGGCCACCCATAAAGTAAACTAAGTGAGCAAATTAGTTTATGGGAATCGAACCTACAATTTGCCGCGTTTACAGACGCACGCACACGTTGCAGACGCTGACGTTGTCCCCCAGCGCCAAGACTGGAATCAATTTCTAAAACTTAAACGTCCAAATAGCTATTAATTACAACAATTTTATTCTACAATCGGTCTTAAGTAATAATGTATATCAGGAATAATAAAACAAGACATGTTTTAATAAAGACTAATAAAATTTTGTAACTTCAAATAAACAGAAAATGACTGTTTCTTCCATATTGCTTTTGTCAGGACATTTTCCATATTGCTTTTGTATTTAGGGACTTCAAAAATGTATCCCTTATTGTATATAGAAATTAAATTTATCTCTTATCTACTCCACCTTTGCTACCATTTGCAGAATATGAATGTAATATATATATTTATGTATATATACTTTAAAAAATTTAAAAAATATATATTACCTTTCTAGGGCACAACAGGTGTGGTGTAAACATAGTGGCTAAAGTATCCGGTGACATTCTATTATTCGCTTCATTATCAGCCACCAAACGAAGCAAGCTAAGTAATCTTTCTAGAAAATTTCTATGAAATGGTGTTAGAAGTAATAGCAAGAGCTGTAACGCTGTTAGCAATTTAATTTCTGATGATTCTATATTTGGAGGGTATTGAGCTGAAATGTGAACAGTAAATATTAATAATTTTTAAAATATTATTGACACACAAATGGATAGAAAAACAATTAGAAAAATATAAAAAATATTTTAAACTAACATGATTTTTTGAAAGTACCTATAATATATGTTTTTTTCAGCAGTGCAGGATACAGCATCCTGCATATAGTAGGGCAGGCAGAACTCAATGCAGTGCTTTGCCTTGTTATCAGAGTGGAAAATTAAAAAAATCATTAATAATTATTCATTCCCCAGAGTAGGAATCAAACCAACTGTTGTGCTTAGTCACACCAGTGTGCGACTGCACCACCAATAAAACTAATTCTAATCATATAAAACATTATTTTAAAATACTAAGAGAACATTGTGGTGCAGTGGTAAGGCATATATCTATAGATATAATGGTTGTGGGTTGAGCAATTTTCAAGGGCAATAATACTCTTTATTACACCTGTCAGGCAAACAAAAGCTTGACATAGAATTGCATAATTTACTACACCATTTTTCAATACTAGGTTGTTTTCAAGAAGAGTATTAACATTAGATCTTCTTTGCCTACCCTGCTATACTAAGGAAATAAAGAAAAGCTAAAAGCAAAAAAAAAATTACTAACCTGCTAAAGTACAATAAGTTTGATAATACTGATCCATTAACAATGGTTGAGGTAGTTCAGCCAAGAATCCTTTCAAAACAGAAGCACAATCATGAACTGAGAACTTTCCTTCATCAAGTCCTAGACTTGAACTATTGAGGAGCAACTGTCGGAGTTCCTGTTGCCTACTCAGAGAGCCAGTACGACGAAATATACCTTCTTGTGTTACATCTATTGGTTGGAAATATTTTTTTAGTTAAATTGTATTCAAAGAATCATTTAAAATTATCAATATTATTACAGTACATCAATATTATTACATTACAGTACACAAAGCAATGATATATTATAAAAGTTTTTAAAAATAAGTATAGAAATATTAAAATATTTACTATCAGGCTTTGATAGGAATTCTATTAATTCATATAGTTTACGTATTCCGTCTTCGGTAATCGAGTTTGTCTCTTCAATTTTCTTTGTGTTGGTAACAGTATTTTGACTAGAACTTGAACTGGCATTTTTCGTTTTCTTAGGAAAATTCCACCTAAATTGCTTTGGTTTATCCGTCGAACAATCGACACTACAATGATTAAAACAAATATCATAATCCTCCAAGTAAATTAACTTAAATTAAATATAAAAAGTTAATACTCACTCGTCTGTGTTGATATCAACAACAAAAGATAAATGCATACGCACTAAAATAAAAAATTGTTCCAAATTCTCATTTCTAAGCCTCTCTATAATATTTGGATTAGATGAACACATTTCGGGAAATATTTTCAAAGTTACACACAACGTGCCTACGGGTTTTACAAACTATTTATTATGACCGTTTCCATTATTTAAAAAATATTCTTATTTGTATACTTTAATATATTCATTTATATTTGGTATAAAAATATAAATTATAACACTTAAATGTAATAATAAAATTAGAATACGTTCAACCCGTAGTCCGTTTTTTACTTGCGGTATTGTTTTCAAACGATATGTCAGTTGTCATAAGACACAACGGTCAAACTGCTTTCGTTCAGAAATTAAATAAAATAATTTTTGACAATTTATTAAAGTGGCGCAGCGGCACAAAGTGTGACTGTAAATCCGATTAGTTGTCGGTTTGATGGAGAGGAGATGAAATATTCACTTAAATTTATATTTCTATTTCTTCGCTTTGGTGTCGAAAAAAAGCGCGGCCTTGAGTTCTGCCACTCAACACGCAATGCCTCCAGAATCCGGCAAAATGTTAAGAACGGAATGTCTTAACACTAGATTCCCTCTACCTACCCTGCTGTTTGCGGGATACAGCGTGAAGCTGATTAATATTGATTGATTATTAAATTATAATAATGGACTTATTTCGATATCGGATATATTAATAAATTGTTTATAATTTTGACGCACTTGCGTTTATTATTTTTTTTAATATACAAATCTTTTTTTGAATGCCGTACACGATTATTTTTAATTGTGTAATTGTATTACGTTATATTATCATAAGTACGTCTACCTACTTGACTATTTTTTGTCATGAATTTGTGTGAATGAATTACATATTGCTTGATTACTTAAATCAACAAAAAGAAAATATATTTTATTATCCATCCTGCAAGCGCATAAAACGAATCTATTGCATAGAACAAACTGAAACACAGTAAATTATTAAAATAAGACAGCACTTTTTAATACCAAGCTTCAAATTAAACCTTAAACCAATTAACTTTTCATTATCTTTTCTAACGTCTCTATAAATGTTTTGGTTGTAATGATTATTTTATTCATATTATTAATTATACATCTTTCATTATTTTAAATAAAAAGCAACAATTTTTTTCCTACATAGCAAGGTATGCAGAGTAAAAGTATTGTGGATACTTTATTTCCCACACACAACTTTTTCAAGGTGAAGCAAAGATAATTTACAAAAAAATGATTCAGCAAAGAAAATATTTTAAATAATTTAAACTCAACCATCACATTTAACGGTAGACATTATATGACTGCACCTCAACTACTGTACTTTTTACATTTTTACTTTCTCGAAGCTATATATAAATATATGGAAAGGAAGCCTACAGCTTCTATAAAAATATACAGAATCAACAGTAAAGATAAATTCATATGTTCAATCCATCAGGTTTAAATATGTAAAACATAATCAGCATATGTACCTTTATATTATAGTGAAATAAAAAATATATACACTATTATATTTAAAAATTTACTAATTATAAGTTTAATGATAAAATTACTTAAAGCTAACAAGATTTAAAACATATCATCATGTCCCAGGTCCGCTAATAAATTAAGTCCTCTTTCTTTGAGTGCTTTAGAAAGGAGTTTTTGTTGTTCTGTTTTAGAGTCTTGTTCCCTTCTTTGAGCATCAAGTATATCATCAACTGATACTTCTGTTAGTGGAAGATTGTCTTCTTTGTCCTTATCCTGTAAGTGTTATTAGTAAAGTTTATGATTAATGCAATTTGTTACACTAAAGTCCTGATAAAATTTTTTTGTAAACAAAAGAAAGTGACTGTATGAATTTAAGAGTTAGTATAATTTACTTACGATTTCACCTAATAAAACCACGTTTTCACCTCTTACTATAAAAATTCCTCGTGGTATGTCACCATATTCTCGACCTACATGGATCCTTTCAATGGTTTTGTGTAAGACTAAGTTAGCAAATTGGTCCACGCAACGCAAATAGCCAATTAATGTTCTTCCGTCACGCAGCAACACCATAAGTTTTTCTTTATAAAACAAGTATTAATAAAATACATTATAAAATAAAATAACAATAGCTTTAGTGAAAAATTAACATACTATCTAGTTCATCCAGTAAGTGAGCCGTTCCTGCTAGGGGGTTTACGTTATTTGACATGTTTATAGTAAAAAATTCTATAGTGTAATTATTATTAGTAATAAAATAAATACTTTCTAAAGTTCTCAGTTGCAAAACAAAACAAGATCAACAACAAGAATAGTCGAAACTTTTCAAGTCCGGTTTATTTTGATACAGAGTACAGATGTACCCGGTACAGGTTATTACTTTTTGACACACATGACAGTCCATTTAATACAGAATACAGATTAAAACATTTAATATCGAACTTTACAAAAGGTTTGTTAATAAATATTATAATCATTAACGCAGTGCTTGTCTTTATAAATGTCAAGATTTTTTGAACAGGTTAGATTATTTATTTAATAAATTATATAAAAACTTTCATTATTAAAAATATACCATTAGATACAAGCAAATTTACTGTTGATATCTGTCAGTGCTGTCAATTCTTGTTGCATTTTGCATTGCACTTCAGAGCATTTAAAAATATTTTTCTTCCGCGTGAATTGATAGAAGTGTAAAAGTAATCCATTTATTTTATTTGATATTTATAAATGATTTGGAGTGATATGATCGTCGTAACTGGGTTTTCTTAATAGTTTCCTCACAACATTTTGGTACAATGGAGCCCGACGATGAAATTAAATTTGGCTGTTTGTTATTTCCACCAGCGGGAGGAAATATGTTCAGTAAATTTCCGAAGAAGGTACCATTGTTTATAATGTATTAATAATTTTAAACGAATAAATTTTGTATAAAGTGTTGTTTTTAAAAGAAATTTACACGCGGCATGATACAGTTATGACAATATGCTTTCTAATGAGTCAGGGGTTGAAGTATGTGTACATGTAGAACTACTTTACGGCGTTTAATAATTCTGGTGATTTATATAAATAAAAAGCGGAAATTTACTTATTTTTATTTCCTTTTTTCAATTTCATTGCAATTATTAATTACAATATTAAATGCAAATGCTCGTTATTATTCCTAATGAAATCCTAATGTTTATTTGATCAGTGAAGCCAATATTGATTAAAATTTTATATGAATCACATTAAGCTTGCTGTTCTTAAGTATTAAGAAGTATACTTTTTTTCAGAAAAATTGGCAACAAAAATATTGTATACTATTCAATGCAAGTATACAGGGAATAGAGAGACTCGAAATATATGACAACAAAGACGATGTAACATCTGGTGCTATTCCAAAAGTGATTACTCTTGAAAATTGCATAAAAATTACACATTCTAGTCCCAATACTATTACTATATTGACTAAGTCACACACTCAACAAATCAGTGCACAATCTGAACAAGAAACACTGGAATGGGTTACTGCTCTACAATCAGTTGCTTTTAAAGGGCGTGACTCCAGTCCCATATCTTGTGATGAAGATAATGATCTTTATTGTTCTTCTGGAGAAGGGGTATTTTCGGTCAAAATGTGTTCGTCAGAAGCCTCCACAAGATGTGGATTTGAACCCATTAGATATCTCCTTCTATTAACAGCAACAGCCATTGAGTTAAGAGATGTAAATGATAATAAGTTATATGCAACTTGGCCATATAGATATATAAGACGGTACGGTTACAGACAGGGTAAATTTACATTTGAAGCAGGTAGAAAATGTGATACTGGTGAAGGTATTTTCCACTTGGAGCACCCAAACCAATCTGAAATATTTAAATGTTTGTCTCTTAAAATGAAGACAATGAAACAAATGATTGGCAATGATAATCTTAACAGTCCTGAGCACACTGACTTTAATATACAGCCTATTGCTAATCTTTTCCCAGGATCTAGAAGTCCTTTAGTGGCAACTAGACCTGATGATTTGAATTTAAGCTCACTCTCTTTCAAAACAACTTCAGTATCCAGTCATCAAACTACTAGTACAGAAAGAGATACAATTCCATTACTTATGCCTAAGCCTGCATTAAAGCCTAAACCACAGAAGCCACCTCGAAAAATAATAAATCTACACAAAATAAACAAAGAATTAAGCTCTACAGATGAAAGCATTGATTTTGGTCGCTATAAAAAACTAGATAACTATGAACCTATAGATCAAATTAAAAGGGAACATAGTCCCCCATCAGTGCCATATGACAAGGTTGAAGTTAGAAGTGAGGCGTGGAAGACATTTGGCATTGACGCACCCAATCATACAGAATTCACTCCCAATTTGGCAGACAATCCAAATTCTATGAAATTTATATCACGATCTCAGGATAATTTGAATACATCTGGTCCAGAATCTTCTAGAATCATCCTTTTACCAAGTCCCATTGTTGACCCTGAGGAGGAAAATTATGACAGACTACAATACTTTGGTTCATCTAGCAAACTGAATAAATCTTCACCATATAGAAAAATTGAAGCAAGACCTACAACATTAGCTCTAAATGATACAAAAAAAGATACATGGAATGATTATGATGAGGTGGAAAATGTTATGCAAACAGCACGATTGGCTGACGATTCTCATTTAGGATATGGCATGATAAGGAAACCTAACACACCGGGACCTCAGGTTCCGACAGCTGCCCAAGCTCAAGCTCTGCAAAATCAAATTGGATTAGAAGACATAACGCATAATACTTGTAATGGCACAGATTATGCAATTGTAAGCCGCCCAAAAAGAGTATAGATTGGATTTAAAGACTGAAATTTGAGTAGCAATAAGTAAGTGCAACAAAACTGTGAAATTATTATGCATTCCTAATACATATTCCATTTTAATATTTGAATGTGAAAGGGTAATAGATCAATTATTTTTTATCAACAAGTTCTATAGATCTATATGAGGCCATTGTGTCTATGGCATCAATCTCTTTTTGGAGAAATGAGTATATTTTTTCATTGTCCAGATCTGGTAGGCCATTAACTTAACACTAGGGCCCTTCACGCTAAAAACGTAAAGCTCAGCTAAATGATCTCTTACCCTATATTAAATAAAAATATACTTGAAGTATATGTTTCTAAGTATTACTTTGATCTGTTATTCTTTAGCATTTTTTATTATAAGTATTTTTTTAACTACTATAACTAACTTGCAAATTTAAATCACTGCAGAGATGCAGTGATTTTAATTTGCAATAATTACACCTTGTTACCCTATATTATTAAATTAAGTTACACCCCCATTTGGTATGACATAAAAAATATTATTTTACTGAAAAATGCAGCTATAAAGTTAAAGTTATTCTTTTTATAATTGAAGTATTATTATATTACTGTATTCTAATTTAGTGGCCATCTATAAATTACGTCACGCAATATGTCGAATAGATCAACAGAGTGTGATAAAAGTTTGGTTGTCCTAAATTTTGCGACATCACATTTTAAAGTTTGAGACCGAAAATAGGGAACGGAATGTCCTAACACTAGTTTCCTCAGCCTACCCTGCTATATGTGGGATACAGAGAGAAACAATATCTTTAATATATACAATATAAACAATATCTTCAATATATTCCTATTTGAATCTTATATCTTCTAGGTGTAAAATTACAACATATATGGAGGTAGACAAAAATTTAATTAATTTCCATTATATTTAATTGTTAATTTCAATTAAAATTTGCCGAACTCTGGATGTAATTTATGGATGGCTCCATATCTGAATAGTGACTATGAATATCCACTTGTACCTAACATCTTTAGTATAAATGAATTTCTTTAAGTATTTTACAAAATAATGTATTATTATATATGTTTTGACTGTCGTAAAATTACCATTCCATATATTAAATGAAAAGATTGTTATAATTAGAATTAGGATAGTTAATGTATATTTTATGCACAATTTGTTTAGAGATTATTGTTTTTACCCATGTGATTTACTGTGCCTTATATTTACTATCATCAGCTTACATGTAGATTAAAAAAGTATTTTTTTTTTTTAATAAAAAATTCTAATGAGAACTAAATAGTGCTCAAATGAATCAATATCCATTTTTTTAAAATGAAATTACCTGGAGTATTGTTTTTTCTAGGAATGTGACAGTTGTGGTTTTAAACCACTCCACTCCAGTCAGAGAAATTATTATATTTAATGCTAGAATGTGTAGTATTAAGTAACACCATTCTAAAAAATATCTTGAAAATTAATCAGGTGGGAATAGAGTGTCTTAACACTCAGTCCCTTCTGCCTACCCTGCTATAATAAATGTAGCTTAAAGAATCAATTCTCATATAGGCTGATGTAACTCTTAGATTTTATATAAACTTTTACCATCTGGTGCCAATTTAAGTACAATAATTATAAAGCACTATGGTGCTACATTATGTATAGTGAATATTTCATATATTTAATCAATTTAATTTTGCTATGTTACTTACTCAAATATTTTATAAACTATATCTTTTACTAGCTCGGCCATACAATGAAATAAATAAGTCATGTAATCTATTGCAATTGTTTTAATATGTCCACTATAATTCTTATATTTAACATATAAATTAAATCACATATAATTTAAATCAATGCTAAAACATAATATTAGGCTTGTAAATAATATATTTGACATGTTACTTGGCAAAATAGACAAATTTTGACAAACTGCCTACTCTAAATATTCCATGAGCTACCTCACCATATAGGCAAATAAACTGAGCTACCAGACCAAATATTTACCAAGCTGTCTGTCTGAATAACCAGCCTAATAAAAAATAGTAGCTCGATTCATTGTAAGTATATACATTAAATATTTACAGCATTTTTTATATGTATAAATATTTATTAACCATCTAAAACTTTAGTCTCAGCATCAACAACTATTTCTTGTGCAATAAATTCTAAATCACTAGACATAATTTTTTGGACTGTTTCTCCCTTTTCGGCCATTATATCTTCAATATTTTTCTTTCCATTCATATCTGAAAACCAGTTCAGGTTATCTGCAATTAAATGTTTGTTTTCACAACCATCACATATTACTATGACGACCCCTTTATAATACGCTAGTTTTGTGATAAATTTTGAATTGCGGGTATTGCATTTCTTGCAAGTAAACATTAGTTGAAATTTGCCTTCTGTTTTCTCTGGCTTGTTTGTAAGTTGAATTTCATTAAAATTTCGTACATTTGTACTGAAATGTCTTGGAGATGGAATTATCGGAGTGGAACTTGATGCTGGAGTTGGTGGAATTACAAAACGGCGACCGAAAAATGAATTCCCATTGCTAGGAAAACATACTATATTATTTACAAGTCTTGGTTTGTGATATTTTATCACAAAATCAATTAGGGACTTGCGCGACATCTTCTGTGTACTATAATTCAATTAAGAATTAGGTATTTTTTAAATTTTAAATATTGCATCACTTTCACTTCACGGTTCAAAATGAGTAAAGTACTAAGTTGTGAATTAGTATAGTGAATAGTGATAAAGAGGTGTGCGTTATACAGCTATACTAAATGTCAGTGAAGGCATGATAGCAACTCAAATGTCAATCATATATATTTAATTTTTAGAGCATATAATCGATTCCTTTAAATATTTTAATATAGAACTTCAATGTTCATAATTGAATATGTGGTAACGGAAAATGCATATTATAAATGCAAATAATTTTACAACCAAATAAAGTGATAAATCTGAACAATTTATAATCTGTACATAATGGTGTCAGGTCACAGGTGTTTACAATATTAAAAAAAGTATTGTAACCTAACCTATAATTCAAATTCTAAGTGTATAATGCTAATATCACTTTTTAATTCAATATAATTTCACTTGGAATAATAAATAAGTAAATAATTTTCTGTCATGTGATTGCAACAGCTTAAGATTAAGCATTAAAGATTGCACATACGGCCAATAATTTTGAAACTTAGTACTTACCCTTATGGAATTATTTTGAATTATAAATATAAAGGCATAATATAAACAAATATTTTAATAATTAAAACCTAATAATGGAAGCTGTATGGTTTAAATCAGATTTAGCTGAAGAAATAATGAAAAATAATGACTTACTTGACCAAACACATAATATTGTAGCAGGTAAAGTGAAAATGATAATTTAAATCAATAAAAAAACTTTAAAATTTACAATCCAGTAAAAGAAAATTAATCTTAATTAATTTATTATTTTTTATTTTCAGACATAGTAACAGGTAAACTGGAATTGACTAGTTTAGTTGAAAATATGGGAGCAGCCCTTACCAATAAAGAAGCACAAAACAGAGAGCAAGGAATGAGATTCTTTACAAAAATTTTAAAAGAAATTCCTAATGATTACTTAAGTGAAAAGCAAATTAAGTTTATATCAAAATTTTATATAGACCGCTTAAAAGATAACCACAGAGTCATTCCAGCTGTTTTAGAAGGATATCTTTATATTGTAGATATGGATAATTATAGTGTACAAAATAGTGGTGAATATTTCACAGTTTTATTCAGAGAAGTTGCTTGTCAGTCACAAGTAAGACATGATAGATATAATATTTACTTGACACTACAAAAGTTATTGGAAAAGAATGTTAATTGTAAGTATATGTAATGCTAACTTTTAATTGTGGCTTTGCACCTTCAGTGAAATGTAATTAATAACTATGTGTTATGGCACATGACATATTCTAATTGCAGGATACATCTTGTATCTCTGCTGCAGGTACAGTGAGTTACTGAAAACAATTAACATGATGTTATATAGCCTATATCTTCTCTAGA
The DNA here is from genome assembly GCA_018230445.1 of Heliconius hewitsoni. Classification (NCBI taxonomy): domain Eukaryota; kingdom Metazoa; phylum Arthropoda; class Insecta; order Lepidoptera; family Nymphalidae; genus Heliconius; species Heliconius hewitsoni. The sequence continues at coordinate 14,857 of DWAN01000871.1, forward strand.
TATATAAGCTAACCAAAAAAACAATTCTATTAAATACAGGAACTCTTGAGATTAGCTCATTTATCTAAATATAATCTTTAGCTTAATAATACAAAGATAGATAACTTTGTATGTGCCAAGTTGTATAGTATTGGATGGTAAAGTTGAGTTTTGAGATTTGGTCATCATTTATTGAATAAATTATTTTAATTTTCTTCTGATGTGATAAGACAAACCACGTTAAATTCTATTGTGCAACATGCAGTGTTACAAATTTGGATAGAGTAAAATATTCCATTATATGAGGCATATGGAGTGAAGTTGAACAAAAATACCATATAAATCTTTTGATTTGCAATATTTATGAAATTTATTTTTATATTTAAAAATATAATATATAATTTTTTATTATCCTGACAAGTTGTTTTAATTATTTCCAGATATGAAAACACTTGGTCCAGATTTTATATATGGAGTTATATCATCAATGGATGGTGAAAGAGATCCTCGAAATTTATTATTCCTATTCAATTTCCTACCAAAATTCTTAACACATATACCTCTCGGACATTTGATTGAGGAAATGTTTGAAATAATATCTTGTTATTATCCAATTGATTTTCATCCTTCTCCCAATGATCCTGCAGCAGTCAGTAGGGATGATTTAGCTAATGCGCTGTGTCCAAGTTTATGTGCGATACCGGAGTTTGCAGACCATTGTTTGGTACTGTTAATAGAAAAACTGGATTCGAGCTTGCGTGTTGCTAAGCTTGATTCTTTAGTGTTATTGGTAAGTGTGGCTAATTGTTATATTTGTAAAAGTGATTATATTATAGTACAGATATACATGTAATTGGCAGATGTATACAATAAAAATAAGTTGTTACAAGCATATAAGAATTTTGATGTAGCTTGATAAGAATGTATGGTTTAATTGGCACACATTTGTTTGTAAGGTATTCAACAAGTGTGGGTTCTAAAACTGAATATTAAAATATTAATAAATAATTTAACATATTCATTACTGCACTCTTCTATTGCTCCATAATTGCTCCATGCAACAAAAAAGAAAATGAAGAATGGGGTTTCTTAAAAATAGGTCCCCCTCTCTATTCTGCTATATGTGGAATACAGCTTAAAAATATCATGATTTGATAGAAATTATATAAGATGTTATTAAAAAACTCTTATGTTTACACATTAGGTATGTCAGTTAAAGATTAGATATTGTTATTTATAACTGTTTTGTTTATACTTGCTACAAAAGTGACTGATAATGGAAAGGAAAAAAAATAAATTTACATATGATTAGATTAATAATTCTAAATGATAACCTCAGTATCTATTATTTACAGGCTACCAGTTGCAAGACATTTAAAGCAGAGAGTTTTGGACCTTTTATAAAAGCTTTATGGTCGTCTATATATAGGGACATAACACATAAAACTGATGAACAATTGAAATTGGCAGCTCACGAGGCTTTATCGGCCTTAACATCTAAATTAGCCACAATTGCGAATACAGATCAAACATTCGAAAATTTCATAAAAGGCATTTTAATTTCCCTTCAGACAGCTATAGCTGAATCGACAACTGTCATACAATTTGTTCAAACGGCAAAAATTTTGCTAACGGTAGCCAATTCTTCAAAAGAATCGTGCGAAATTATAACGAAATCTATGATACCGGCAGTTCTCGCGTATTATGAATTTAAAACATCACCTAAACTTCAAATTGCTAGTTTGGATTTTTTAGCGGATTTATACGAAATGGCCAAACATTGGGCGGTTATTAGCGAAATGGAGCAGCAAGTTTGCGAAATACCTCAGCTGTGTTTGACAGCTGTGAGTGAAAGATCAAAAGAACATCAAATTGGCGGTTTCAAAACGTTAATACGAGTAATCGATGCATTAAAAATCGACTTAGTAGTGCCTTTTGTTGAAATTTTGATATATAATATACAAAATTCGCAAGACGATGAATTATTGATAATATCTATTGAATGTGTTCATGCTATCGCCAGAAAATATCCGGAACTTATAATGAGTTTAGTTGTAAAAGGCAAATGCGACATTAACAACTTGTCTCAAGATAAAACTGCATTTGAAAAACGATTAAATTTACTATCGAGTTTGGCGAGCATCGATGATTTTACTAAAATTATTGTAGAAGAGATGTTGAAATTCATTCAAACAGATGAAGATGGTGTAAAAATTGTTTCAGCTCTTAACAATTCGATTTCCAACACGAGCTTATATTCGAATGATAAAATAGCCCAAATAGAGACTGATCATGGCTTAATAGCATCGATATTAAATTGGCTTTACAAAGAAATTGAAGCATCACATGATTCTTTAGATCATGGTTTTACGCTAATTTCGAATACAATGTGTAGTTTAAATATTAACGCACAGCAAAAGATATTAAATAATAAAACTAAAGACCTTTTAGTAAAGTGTACACAAAATGAGTTATACTTCCAAGTTATAGAAAGTTTATATCGTTCAATACACCAAAGTATTTATAATGTGCATTTTGAAGAAATATTGTCGCTAGCATTAAAACTTTCATTGAACAGTGATAAAGAGATCGTAAGATTAAAAGCCTGTTGCTTAATTGCGCATTTTCTGAACAAAGCTGAAAATGGCCAGAAATTTGAAGTTATGTATGAAATATTGAAAAATTATTTATCATCGGTTAGTCAAAGTGAAGAGAATTTATGTCCAAGATTATTGAATTTATATGGATGGATTGCTAAAGCGCTTCTTTTGAGAGGCAGTGATTTATTTCAGTTTTGGCTAAATAAAGTAAGTTATTTTCACTGTTTATCTGATTAAAAAAAACAAGGAAAGCCTCCTCCTTATTCAACACATATGTATTTTTTAGCATGTCCTTCGATTTCTCCGTAATTTGTGACCCGGTTTTCATTTTATTTTGTTATTTAAAAGGGCGCTAACTACTTACAAGCAACGGTAGCAATGGGGCCATTTAGGAAAAGTGGCCCCATTGCTACCAAGTCAAGATTTGATGATGAAATCTCAGGGAAATTTTAAATACATCTGAGCATTGTTATTTGCGAACTCTTAACGAAAATAAATTAAGAGGGTTTGAAGGGGCTTGACAAAATGTGACATTGTTTTATAATTCATTTCCGAGCATATCTAAACATTAAAACTACTGACTCATTGGAGGTAGGTTTCGATTTTGGCTAATTTCGGCAAAAAATCTTGTCTTGGGCATAGTTTCATAAATTATAACTAGTGTATTATTTTGGGCATAAATTGTAACTAGCATATATGAATTTCGACGTTTGATGAGAACGTATGGCTTAGCGTTACGGCCCCCTTGGACGGTTCCTAAGAGCCAAGGGTTCAAATGGTTACGTTAATTTTTTTAAAGGTTTTATAAGTATGTATTATTATATTATTTTAACTTTTAGATTTTACTATCTATATCTAACCCTGAATCAAGTTCACTAGGCTCTGAAGCAGTATGCACAATCATGACGGAATATCCAGATTATCTAAACATAAAAAGTCATTGTCGTACAAGCCTCCTTTATAAACAAAGAATGTTTCATACATTTACTAAATTATCGGAGAAGTTGGATATAACAAATAATGGTACGAGAGAAGCATATTGTCTAAGTTGGGCGTACGTTTTGGAGAAAACACCTAAAACTGTGCTTAATAGTGAAGTTAATAAGGTATGCTAAAATATGTTGTGTTTTTTTAGGTCGTCTAAGAGATGCAAGTTCTTCAAATCTTGCTACATTCATATTTTTATACAATTATGAGTATATTTTCAGTTACTAGACTATTATGGCCAGTGGTTCTAATCGCGATGGTTGTAGGTTCGATCTCCTCTCGACATATTATTTATTTACATGTCGCCGCTCTGGTGATACGTGTGACATTAAGTTTAACACCTAGTGTCTCGAATTTTGGCAACAAGCGAAAGAAGGAGTGTCTTGACGCTACATTTTCCTCATTTTATATTCTTAAAATAAAAATATATATTTTTTATTTCTCTTTCAGATCGCACCTCTTGTAGTAGATGCCTTAGAATATGACAATAAAGATCTGTTATTAGTAATGCTAGAGGTCCTAATACACTTTGTCCAAGCTAAAAACGTGACTGTTGCACAAAGCTTACAGTCTATTTTGCCGCGGCTTATTAATTTGACAACTTATGTTAAATCTATGGTGAGTACAGATATTTGTAAATCATTATGGCATAGTTGAGGTCGTCCAACACGCAATGTCTCGCAACAGGGCGGAAAGTGAAGAGCAGAGTGTCTCAACACTAAATTATATCTGACGGCTATATGCCGAATACAGCGAGTGAAACACAAAAAAACAATATTTTATATGATTTTTAGAAAGAATTATAATTTAGAATATATTTCTTGTAATAATTATATAAAAAAATATATTTTTAGGACGTCCGAATAAAAAGTTTGCAATGTCTCTACGAAATAGCAAACTCCTATTCAACAATGCTACTAATTCCATACAAACAGGATATTTTAATAGATCTAGCGCCATCTCTCGACGACAAGAAGAGATTAGTTAGAAATGCGGCGGTCAAAGCTAGGACGCGATGGTTTCTTGTTGGTTCCCCTGGAGAAACTAAAGAAAATTAATGATATTATTGAATTATTTGTTTTAGTTACGTTTTTAATTTGTTATTAATGCACTATGGAGTTGAGTAATAGTTAAATTTCTACTCATTGTAGGCTTCATTATACTGTTTTATAGAATAATTTTGCACCAGTTTAAAATAGTTATAAAAGTTAATATATTTCATAACTTTTAAAATATTATTATTTTTACCGATTTTTATTATTACAAGATTAAAAGTCAAAGAATAAAATCGATTTTAAGAAAAAAGAATTGTCGAAAAGAGTTATTTTTGTTTTCTTAGTGATAAATTAAAACAAACTGTTATAAAACTGTTCATTATAAATGCCTTGAGTAAACTTACAAGCTTAGCAAAGCCTATATATTGTTCACTTTAAATTATATAATGGCTTATCTTTTATTATATACATGATTATTTATATATTTGAAATAAAATGTTTTAATAAATCAATTTGCATTTTTATTTATAACATATTCATTGTCGTCGTTGTGGATTTGATTCTCATTCGAGTGAATGAATATCCTCGCCCTGGTACCGAGACAAAGCCTGGCGTTCAGTTACGCCACTAAATGCTATATCTCTAAAATTAGGTGCCTTACAGTGTGGAACTGAAAATAAAGAAAATATTTCCTATTAATATTTTAGTATGAACCATGATACATTTTAACTACTTACCTACGTGATATAATTACTATTTGGCCTAGCCTTCTTTACTTATTGGACTATGTAACACAAAAACAATCATTCAGTTGCAACTAAACTCTTGGACATATAGTAAAAATCAGCTTCACGCTGTATCCCGCATAATGCAAGGTAGGCAGAGGGAACGTAGTGAAAGACACTCCGTTCCCCACTTTCTGCCGAATT
>DWAN01000872.1:0-20343 GCA_018230445.1 Heliconius hewitsoni
CACTTAACACGCAATGTCTCCAGAATTCGGCAGAAAGTGGAGAACGGAGTGTCTTTCACTATGTTCTCTCTGCCTACCCTGCTGTGTGCGGGATACAGCGTGGAGCTGATTATTTTATTAAAATGTCTCCGATTGTAATAAAATTTTCTTTGTTGTAATAGCTTTGGCTATATTTAATTTTGAAGACCTGATGTCGAACCGAAATGGTGTAGTTTTGATAGTGATAGTATAGTTAGTTCATCAGTTATAGGTACTGTACTTTAGTTAAGTATAAGAAATATTGAAATGCATCCAAGTAAAAGTTGTTCAGCGTGATCGACATTTTTTTTATCTATTAATATAATTGAAAATCTGGAACATCTGATGAAGAAGCATAATAGTCCAGGTAAATTATAAGAAATAATAAAATTCCACACTAGCAAAAGCTATACAGCAGCTATGATGGACAATTTTAATATATATGTAGGTAGTAGGTAACTAGGTAGGTTACCTACTGGGTACTACAACAACAGGGTAATAAAACAGTTAAAAAGTGTAAACAGTTAAAAATATAAAATAGTAATAGAACTGGAATTTATGATTCGTTAATTTTTGGCCAGTCTATTTATACACGCACATCTTCTGAACTACTGGACGGATTTGAATTAAACTTTATTTGCTGTATAGCCATTAGGTCGGCGCAGAATCTAGGCTATATTTGATTTTGAAGATTTCCACACCTGATATATCTGAGCCGTAGTGGTACAGCGAAACTATAAGAATTAATTAAATGCGTCCTTAACCAAAAAATTCTAATGCGGTGACTATTTCTTATTGATATATAAAAGTTTAAGATCTGGAACACCTGATGAACAATCATAATAGTATAGAGAAACTATAAGAAAAAATGAAATGCCGCCTTAGCATAAGTTATTAAACATGATACTCTTTTTAAATTGACATATAAAGATCGAAGACCAAGAACATCATCATAACCATAACAATCCAGCTAAAGTATAAGAAATGATGAAAAATAACTTTATCAATATTAAAATAATCTTCAACAACTATCAGGATATAGAGAGAAAAAAAAGTGTTACTAATCTCTCCTCTCTCCTCTTCCCGCTCTTTCTAAGGCTGAGTGGCGCTACGAGTAATTTTAGAATATTCTAATAATTCCTAATAAATCATAACAATGCCAATAATTATTACGTATTATAATTATAATTATTATTATTATAATTATTATTTACTGCATCATTACATACAAAATAAGCGAACGATAATCTCGCTGCATTAATTAAACGGACTGACTAAATATCACGGAATTTCACCACTCTAGTACAATGTTCGGACAGATTATAATTAATCACAACATCAAATATGACATGTCATGTTATAATGAATAATTATCTGTCAGAAGATTGTATGGTTAAATGATAAAATTCGCGATATGTAGTCAGATTATTATTACTGCAATATATAATGTTATATTATTGAGATCAGTCGTGGCGCAGGACCACAAGTGTGCGACTGTAAGCGCGGCTGGTTGTGGGTTCGATCCCTTAGTATAACTTATACTTTCATTTCTTCGCTCTGGTGTCGAGGCAAAGCGCGGCACTCAACATGCAATGCCTTTAGAATTCGGCGGAAGGTGGGGAACGGAGTGTTTTAACACTAGCTTCCCTCTGCCAAACCTGGTGTGTGCAGGATACAGCGTGAAGCTGTTTTTATATAATATTAGGACTTACCGCTAGTGTTCCAATGGGCTCGGTCTGCTTTTATTTCGCCACGGAGGCATTTCTCCACGTACGTTAGCGGGTCGTAGTCAGCGTCAAGTACCTTAAGAAAAAGTTTTTATTTAAAGAAATTTCCAATTTTGTAGTCGTAGCTATGTATTATTATTAATTAAATATTTAATTTAAGTATATATGGCAACAAATCAATCATAGCCACTTTAATGTACCTATATTAGGAATTATTATATAGAAAAGCAAATGTATATTATTTAACTGAGGCCAGTCGTGAGGAGCAGAAGCGTGGGACTGTAAACGCGACGGGTTGTGGGATCGATTCTCACCCAAGGTGAGTAATTCACTCGCGTAATTCGACAGTCAATTCCTCTAGAAATCGTCGGAAAATGGGAAACGGAAGTATCTTAATAGGAACGGAGTTACTTAGCCCTACCTTCTCAGGTTCCCTCTAATTACCCTGCTATGTGAGGGTTACAGCCTTACAACTAAAATATACCTCTTACCTCTCTAAGAAGTGCAATGTAGGCTATAGCGAGCCGGAGCGTGTCGATTTTACTCAGACGTTTCTCGTAGGGAAATGTCGGTACGTGGACACGCAACTCGTCGAACGCCGAGTTTATACTGCTAAAGTTAGAACGTCATACACACGTTATAGTAAAGATGCAAAAACTATATGTATTACACATCGTATAAAGGATAATACGGAATTCAGGAGAATAATATTTGGATATAAAAAAATAAGACAAGGCTACAGATTAAAATGAGATCAGTAGTGGCGCAGGGGCACAAACGTATGACTCTAAACGCGACAGGTTGTGGATGCGAATACTACTCGAGGAAATAAAATATTTAATATTTTCTTTTTCTTGCTGTGGTGTCAAGTCAAAGCGCGGCGTTGAATTCCACCAATCAACACGCAATACCTCCAAAATTTAACGGAGAATGGGGAACAGAAGTGTCTTAATCGGAATAGAGTCTCTTAACACTAGGTTTCAAGGTTCCCTCTGTCTACCCTGCTATGTGCGGGATAAGGCGTGAAACTGAAAACAAGATTTGTATGAAAAAAAGTAAATGCTTAATTAGCTTCTATGACTGGATTTATAATTGAATTATATTGATTTATCTTCACAAATTAATCATTTTGAACAAATTAGAAGACGCTAAGAAAAAAATATCGTATAACAAAATTGAGTAGATATTCATTACTTTGCAAACAATCGTTAATTTAAATAGCATGTCTAACAAATACATCCATTAATAACAATTTCTTTAAAACTAAATTTATAACAATTCGTAGCTTCATTATTTAGTAAAATAAAATTTTATTAAATTTTACGCAACGCCTCTTTGTCAAAATTAGAACGAGTAAAAAAAGTCACTTGTGAAAAAATTTTGTAAAATGATTTTTGAAACTTTTTACGTTGAAATATTAGCGCAGCTTTTGTCAAGCTTGCTTTGTAATATTTTTATTTGTTTTTCAGTCAAAACCGGGGACACATTGACGTGATACCACGTCCAATATTGACCACTATGGATTTATAATGGTTTTTATTGAAGTCGAACGAATTTTGTATAAAAACTAATATTTAACATCACTATTAAGTATTACTATATTAATAATATTATTAAGATGTTTAAAATGTTTAAATATAATAATTGGCCCAGGTAATTGCTGGTCCTAGCTGGTCCTAGTCAATTAAATGAAAACGTAATTTTCACTTTGAAAACCTATGGAATTTAATATGAAAGACATATAAAGAAAATTATTTAATTTCTCTACACACGGAGGCAAATGAACGTGGTACCCATTGGGTCCGGACCTCAGCATCCGTCGTCGTTCGCGTACGTTAGCAGCGGCGCGCTGCACGCGGTACGGGGACCCTCCGCACTGGTAATCTGGCTCTACCGACGACTCCAGCAAAGCATCTACGAGCGAAAAAACACCTTTTTAAGTTACATAATCAGCAAGATTTACATATTATTTAAGTGAATTTATTTATGTATTTAATTTTGCGCAACTAAATTGGTTACATATAAAATCAAATAGATATTATTTGTAATATTTATCTTTTTTAAAAATTTTAACTGTAAAGAATATTCAAATGTCTTATAGTAAAGACCACACTAGCAACATAATTAATTGATTAATTTCTCTAAAGTACATATATCCATATGTACTTTAGAGTTAAAAAACATATTTTGTAGGTACATTACATAAGTGACCTACAAAATATTTACAGTTGATAATACCAGATTGAGCATTAGATCAGCCTTCGTATTATAAGCTATATTTTTTTTTAAATATAAGACCATTTATTGAAATAAAAAACATATACAATATACAATTATAAATGTAGACGAAAAGGGTTCGTATTATTTTGGTCGGCACACATTTGACAGCAAGGGTTAATTGCTAATACTTTACTACCTTCGCTAAAGTCAATTATTACGTAACTAATACAAAGCATCTTTCGCATACCCAAGTTAATTAAAAGATAAATAAAATACAATACATTAAAAGAAAAGATACTCATATGCTTGCTATATTTTCTCTTTTCGTAGTACAATGTTCATTTACCTGTGTGTAATTGCCTGGAGTGCTGGTGTACGTAAGCAGCGAGCGGTAATTGTAATCTAGTTCTTGCTGCTGCATACACGCACGAGGGTAGCTCCGGTGTTAGAGATGCGCCTTCCTCGTCCGACCCGTCGGCGTACGCGAACTTCAAACCAGAGTAATCCAATCGACGGCTTTCACTAAAATATTTGTAAAATTTATTTTAAATATCTATCATAGTAAAAATGTACTTTGTTTTATGTTTTCAAAAAATTTACACTTGTGACGGAATAAAAAAAAATTACCTCAAAGGTGGCGACGTAGACGAGTCGGCAACCTGAGTTCTAGCTCCGGACATTTTAGTATTTGGAATAGCAATGTTGCTATTGTACCGCCACTTATCGGTTATAAGGAAGACTGACAGTTTACCGGGAAAGACAAATAATTTTATACCACAAGGGGTGGCCATTTTGTGAAAATTTAATCTAAGGGTGTATAGCGCAATCTCTGCACTGAATGCTGTATTTTCAGGAGTGTAAGGTTCGTTTTGCGGGGGCGGCGTGCGTGCTTGCTTTATAGACCCTGTCGGTTGGGCGGGGCTTCCCAATATTAGGGCGGTTAGGGGATGGTCTCGACGGATATTTGGCAAAGAGTGCCAAGTGTTAATTTCTTTTATTTGAAAATAGATAAGTTAAAGATTGGTTCAAGAGTATGGTTTTTTTTTTAGTTTAACAAATGTTAATATTGCACATGTAATAAAATTATTCACATAATATTCATACAGTATGCATACGTACATACCTTAAAACTCGAAAAGATCATTTATCTCTATTTATCTAAAGTATTGTGTATACTTAGTCTGGCCGTCAATACTGACAGAATAAAAAAATATTACTTTTGAATTTGGAATCTGTCATTTGTATAATATTGTACAATTTTTTTTTTTATTTTCGCGCCAGTATATTGTAAAATATTTACTGATATTACAATGGAGTAGGGTGATAAAGAGAACCGCTGTGATTTCATTACGTAAAGTAGATTTTTGTGTTCCGAGCTACTGATAGGTACAATGAAACATTCTCTGTTTGTGACAGAAAAATATCTGGCCGCCCGCGTAGTCGAGTCTTTACGATGAAGGCGATCATAGCAGTAATGGGAAAGAATTCGAAGAAATCCTGGCCGAATGCAAAATATTTTATCTCGAGAGATGAACATAGTCCCGATAACTATGTAGCGTATTTTAAAAGATGAATTGCAGAACCCATAAGAGAAACATGGGCCATTTCTTAACTGATAATTTAAAAAGGATATTTTAGTATACTAATGTAATTAAGCACCTTATTAAACACCATGTTCAATAACGAAAAAGGATATTTTCAACAAGATCCGACGCCTTGGTTCATAAAGCTCAATCCTGGGTGGATCTTGGTTAGAAACGAACTTTCCGGACTTAATCAAAGTTGAAAACTAGTCATCGTCTAGCTCTAATCTGAAACCACTAGATGTTGTTTTATGATCTTGCTTTAAATGCCGTGATAATTTGGAGTTCTTTAGAACAATCCGTGCAAATTCTTCACTCACAATCGTGAGTGAAGATTTTGCAATAGAAAGAGTGCGTGCGGCTATTGATAACTCAACATCTAAAAGACTGTATTCCAGCCAATAGAGAGACTTTGAATACGCTTTATATATTTTTGATGGTTTTACATTAATGTATTAAACTGTCATACTGTAATAGTAATAAATGTTACGTACAATAAAAAAAAGTTTTACTTTGTAACAAACAATATTTATGGCAAGAATAAGTATAATGATTGTCGCTGGTTGGTGGTGGTTTCAAGGAAACTGTTTACCATCATTCTAAACACAGTACAATTCCAGATTTGCGTTGCCTGTCAGTCACTTATTGTATAACTGAAAAGTTTTATATATTTTTCTTTCAGTTTCACGTTCTGTATAGTAGGGTTGGCAGAGGGAACCTAGACTTAACACAATCCGTTCCCTAGTTCCCGCCGAGTTTTTCATGATATTGTGTGTTAAATGGCGAAAATCAACGCCGCGCTTTTGCCTAGATACCAACCAGAGCGTAGAAACAAAAATATAAAAAAATCATCTTATTCTCCCGAGCGGCAATCGAACTGACAACCGTCGCGTTACCAATTATTTATATATAAAACAGTTGTAAACAAGTTGCTTTATACGTAATTTTTTATATTTTATCGAACGACGTTTTGTCTGTAGCCGAAATGGGTAGCCGGGCGGATCGATGCAATGTCTCCCTCTCATTGGTGGAGATGGCGAGTGTACTTGACAGAGGACATAAAACGCACACCCGACTCTCAAATAGTCGTGAATGTCACAACCAGCCTGGAATCTACAATATTTTTGTTATTCTAATATATATGTATGTAAGTATGTTTTTTTCTTTTTTGCTGCTTAAAGCTGAATGACAAATATATATTTATCGAAAAAATATATATACCCCTTTGTTGTTACGGTATATTAAGTAGTATTCTAGTTGCTGCACTTTGTCCTTAACGATTCAAAGATATCTAAAAAGGAATGATAGGTGAATTCACAAAACATAACTAATATATACTACTACATTGCGAATTGTGATGTTATTTTACTTTGAGTTTGTGTTACGAGTTTAATCATTTGTATCATTTGCAAATAAATATACTAAAGCATTTGGTAGCATAGTACCTACTATGTATTATATATTTTATATATATTTTACTATACTATACTTTAGATGAAAATGTAAAAGAACTAAATAACATGTCTCATATATTAAAAATAGAGAAAAATACCATTTCTATTCAAGTGCACTATTTGGGTCACTACCTATACAATAATATTTAAGATCCAGATTTTTACAAAATTGTACGACCTATATAATGTAATTTGATTTTATGAAATAGCTAAAAAATATTACAAATCAATTTAAATTTAACATAATCTATAGAACGTAATACTTCCCAATTTGTAGATTAGCGAGTCTCACCAGGTTATAGGTTAGTATTTACTTTCATTTTCACTTTATATCACAAAAGGACATTAAAGTCACTTTCAAGTTACTTTCAGAATCTTGTGAGCGACAAGGCATTTTAATTGAGCCTTTATTCTTCTACATAAACACTTTTTTGACTTCACGCTGCATCCCGCACATAGCAGGGTAGACAGAGAAGTTCAAAATAAACCTAATGTTAAGACATTCCGTCCTGGCGAATTCTAGAGGCATTGCGTGTAGAGTGGCGGTTTGCCAATGCGAGGAATTGAAGATATTCAATATTTTATTACTGGAAGTGGAAATCAAACCCACAACTTGTCGTGCTTATAATCGCACGCTTAGTTCATTAAATAATAAATAAATACTTTTAAATATTATCACAAATAAAAGCAAGTAATGGCTGTAAATGTGTTGCACATTTTGCTACAATAAAAACTTTTCTCTCTGAGGCCAGACATTAAGGCGATTATATTCAAAGTGTTCTCTTTTCAAAGAGTGAGTTTCAGTTTATTTCCCTTATTAACATAAATTGTTTTATATTCCTTTATATTTTTTACTTCATTTCTAACTTTATCATAAGTTACCTACATTTTCAAATAATTATCGCATCGTAATATGGATTTCTTGAAGAAAATTATTGGAGACTAAATCGTCGTTTGTTTCATTTTTAATGTTGATATATTATATATTAGCCTGTGCTAAAATATATAAAAAAAAGTAATAACATATGATTTAGTGTGGGCACTAAGGTGTCTACTACTTTAATACATTTCGCACTGTGTAGAACTTCTCATGGAATTAATTATAATCAACTGCATCTATAAATTAGGGAGTTTCTAAGTACAAACAAGTAATATCCGAGGACTATAATTTGGTGCTAATTTTTAGTCGGGAGTTTGGCCCTAGTCGACCCTGTAATTGATTTGTCGCGGCGAGGAACAAACTGCGTCCTGCGAGTGGCGGCCACGCGGCCTCCACGCGACATGCCACGCCCTACGCAATTTGGCCTGCGACCCTTCAGATCCTGGCTTATTATATAGGTCATGTCATTTCACAGATCATAACATGATTTATCTATATGAAGAAAAAATCTATTTACTTTATTGTATTAAGACAGACACGAGTACTTCCATATTAATTAAATTAGCAGACACACCTAATGACAGACTCGAAATAAGAATCATAATTATTTACTCATATTATATTATATTAGTAACATCACATTCAATTTTCTAGAAAAACGATCGTGCCACGGCATTTGAAAAAGTACACAAAGTTAGAAAAAAAGATCTAAAACAAAACAATCATGTGGCCAAAACGCAAAATCAATTAAATTTTCACATGAACATTATTTTAATCCGAAAATCCAAGCGGAAACCGCGAGTATATCTTTAGAAACGAGCTCTAGTTAATTTATTTATTTGTGTGCATATGCTCGGTGGAGATTATCCCGAGAGCCCGTGGGTCAGCTGCGGCACGTGGCACCAACGGCACCCGCGGCACCCACGGCACCGGGGGCCCCGGCGGCACCCGCGGCCACGTGGCAGCCCGTGCAAGGAACATGTAGCGACGCCTTCCTTCACAATTCTGAGCACCACTTAATTAAACCGTGTCGTGCACTTCCACAACAGAGTTTGTGATTGTCACGCTCGACTCTGCTCTGGTTCGCAAACACGCTTAACAGGGTTGGTTATGTTTTTACGGTTTTGAAATGCGTGGTTTATTTAGGTACATATGCTTAGATGGATGTGAAAAATTAAATTACTTTTTGTTTTTTATTGATGTTTTTTTTCGTTGTGATTTTTGTGATTATGAGTTCTATTATTTCTAATATGTTTTTTTAAAATTTTTAATTGTTTGTAAATGGTGTTTTAAAAAAATAAAAGTTAAAACTATTTAAAACCTAACCTAGTTAAAACTATTTAGTTGAAGTTATTGGAAAATTTAACACCGATAGTATGATGTGATTTTTATCGATAGATGTAATGATAAAAAGTAAATATGTGAATCTAAGGAAAAGATAAATATTAAAAATATCACAACTGCAGCGTCATAATTACACAAAATCGCTATCTACTTGTAATTTTCCTATCCAGTGTCTACTGGTAAACCAGTATTATTTTCTAAAAAAAATATGAGAATCTCAAATGATTTTCAAAACATAAAATCACTGTCAATGGCCCGGAAACCAAATAGGTCCCTTTATTTGAACACCCTAACCCGTATTTGTCTGTCTGTTTGTTGTATTTAAGCACTTATTATACGCAATTATTAACAAGTCGTCTGCAGACTAGCAAACTGTGCTGTGACTCTCAAACTTGCTTGTTTTTTTTTGTTTAATAACTTCGAAATATTCCTACGTGTATAATAATTTTTATTTATAAACTACTAAAACCCCTATAAAATATTGGATAGTAAAAGTTATAACACATATATAGTTAAGTATATATTTATAGTCTATATTATTGCATATGGTATCACCTTAAAAGGCTATAAGAAAATAGAGAATTAAGAAAACTGTTACTTTATGATTGGTTTAATGTAATTACCATAAGTAAATCTTATTTAAAAAAAAAAAAAAATTAATGGTTTAAACAAAATTGAGAATCTGTTGCAATTGCCAGCAAAGTTTGACAAGCGTTCCCACCCCAATTGAAAATAAATCGGAGCACGGAGGGTTAGCCGCGGTCGCATCGCGTCCCTAGTGAGTAGTGCAGTACTCAGCTCCTATGGGAACAACACACAAATTATCCACAACTAATTGTCTAATGTGTTCACGCCATTTAACTAAACAGATTGGACATTTCGAGTGCGGTTTATGTAACGTCAATGTCATTTAAGTAGTATAAAGCGTTGGCAACTTTGTAGGCTAAGACTACAGTTCATTATTGTACGTCAATTTGAATACTGTCATTTAATGAAATAAACTCGTTTTTTTTTAAACATACCTTTATTTTTTTATTTAAAATAATAATTTACATAATTTATTTAAGCGTAACTATCATTATAAAATTTTTATACTAGTTATTTCTTTGTTGAATCGTTGGTTTTTCTGGTAAGTTTATTTCTTCCACAGCTAGTTCCTCAGTGCTTGATTTCAGCTCGACATATTTATATCTGAAGGCCATGGTCGTAAATATTAACATGTCTAGTATCATTAAGCCCGCGAACAGGAAAAATTCCTTCCACTAAAACAAGCAATTATAAGTTTACACAATATAATAATACATTACATAAAGCATTACTATATTAAATTGAATTTAATATATTTGCGAAAAAAAATGTATAGAACAGTTTGAAATAACTAATGGAATCGTCCAATTTGGACGAATTTAAATGAAACTTTTTTGTTGTGTAGGTATTATATTAGGTTTGGGCAGAACTTAGGCTATATTTGGTTTCGAAGACTTCCACACCTAATGCAGAATAGTAGTAGTCCACCTAAACTGTAATAAATAATTAATCGTGATGACTATTTTCCATTGACATATAAAAAAATTAAGATACATCTGTTGAACAACCGTAACAGTCTAGCTAAACTACGAAATCATGAGAAGCCGTCTTAACAAAAATTTGTTCACCGTGATGACAATTTTTCATTGCCATATAAAAATGAATAAATCTGAGTCATCGGATTAATAATAGTTCAGCTAAATTATAAAAAATAATATAATACCGCCATAGCGAAAATTGTACAGAATGGTGTGCAATTTTTAATTGATAATTTTTGTTGACTAATAAAAATTACATATAAATAAAATTGATGTAAATACTATTATTAAAAAAATATAATTTAAGTTTTAATTTAGTTCTTTAGTTAACCATATCAATATATTTGCAGTTTCTTTTAAAAACCAAATTATAAGGTTTCAATCTACATGAATTTTTATACTGGATACAAATGGTATCCTTAGTAATGAATAAATAAATAATTATTGTCTATTCTTTTACAAAACATATAAAATTTTTCATTTAACATAAATTTATTATTTTATATTATGTAACTTACTTGAGCATCTAAAAAGTTTCCTTCAACAATTAAGACTACAATAAGGTTGCCGAAAGCAACCGTAAGCAACCAAACTGATTGTAGAACAGATTTCATGGTGGCAGGTGCCTGAGTGAAGGAAAATTCAAGGCCCGTCACGGAAAACATCACTTCGCCCATAGTCATCACGACGTATTGTGGTATGAGCCACAATATGTGTACGCTATTTGGAGGCGTGATAGTTACTGCTTCGGCTTTCTGTAATATTTGATAGATATTATCTATAAAATATATATTTTTAATATAGATATAATACGTAATTGAAACAAACGTACATAAGTCCTGTTACTTGATTCGTATATCATTACAGTATACACAGCCCCAGCTTTAAATTCAAAGTTTGACAAAACCGGAACATCGTCAACGTTAACAGTGTAAGTTCCTTTTTCTATTGACTTCTGTGACCTGTCTTCACTGCTTATAATAATATTTGTTTTATTCTTATTTTTTTGCATATGTATCGTTACGGATGCATTCACATTTGTTAGAAATCTGAAAATAGACAAGACTCATATAAAATAAAGTGCACAATATCTTTTAGCAAGTTTGCTTTGGGACATAAAAAATCTGATAGAAAATGAGAAGAAAATATAACACGATTTTATTGACAATTAAAGTGAACGTAAACATAGAATGTATTTCACTCAGTTCAATTCAGTAAGCGATAAGAATGTTAATAAAAATGTTACAAATTAAAATTTACGGTATTTTAGCTGTAGTGTCAATGTCCAATTCATTTAAAGTGAAAGTTAAAGTTGAGAATGGCATCATTTTAGGTCTCAAAGAAACAACAGTTTTTGAAGACAAAACCTTTAGTGCATTTTATCGGGTACCGTACGCTCAAGCTCCGATTGGTGAGTTAAGATTTAAAGATCCAATACCACTTACAAAATGGACTCGAATATTAGACGCAACTAAAGAATATAACGGAGCTTGTGCCCAAGATCATATTGTACACAAACATGGAGTGTATGGATCTGAAAATTGTTTATACTTAAATATTTACACACCATATATACCTAAAGATAAAAGTGAAAATTTGAAAGCAGTTATTATTTGGATACACGGGTACGCTTTCACTTCTAGCTTCAGCCACATATATGGGCCAGATTTTTTCATTGATAATGAAGTTGTTGTTATAACATTGACACACAGAATAGGACCTTTTGGCTTTTTAAAGTTAAATGAAACCGATAGTAATGCAAATATGGGAATTAAAGATATCGTTATGGCACTTAAGTGGATAAGGAGAAATATAGGTCAATTCGGTGGAGATAAAAGAAAGATAACGTTAATGGCATGTGGCTCGGCCAGCACCTACGTTTCTTTACTATACGCAACTAAATATAAAAAAATATTTTCTAAATTAATTTTACACAGCGGTTCTATTTATTCGCCTTCATTATTTCAAGGTGATATGTTAGTTGAAAAACAGAGACTCGGGAAGAAGTTAAAAAAAACTGGGTATAAAGATATTGCAACTGCTCCCACCGAAGATATTATACGAGCATCACGAAAAATATATAGTAAAGAAGAAATTATTAATATTCAACGACCATTAATTCCTTTTATGCCAATACAGGAAAAGAAATCAACTAATTCATTATTAACTATGGATGCAAGCGAAATACATAACAGTATTAAAAACTATATTGAAATACCTATACTCTCTGGATTTACGAGTCAAGAAAGTATAACTGAGCTAATACCGTTCATTCATAATCCACAGTATTTAGAATTGCTACACTCATTTTTCAAGTATATGGTACCGTTTTCCAATAAATGTTATTACCAAAACTCAACTTTAACTTATAGATTAATATCAAATAAAATAAAAGAGCAATATTTTCAAAAAGACAAAGAAAATAAAATACAGAATCTTTTAATATTTGTATCAGATCTTTATAAATATCCAATATATAAATTTCTAAAAATAAGAGCGTCAACAGGAAATAAAATATTTGCTTATAAATTTAATTACATCGGGAAATTCAACGCAGCCAAGGCGATATCACTTGGTGGTACAAATGTAAGAATTAAAGGTGCAGCACAGGGGGATGAGTTATGCTACATATTCAAGTGTAATCCACTTTGGGAATATTATGTAAAAGTGAAACATAATAAAACCGATAAAGACAGAACATTTATTAAGCAAATATCGCAAATGTGGGCAAATTTCGCAAAATTTGGCGATCCGACACCGTTTCACAATTTTGGCAATACAACATGGTTACAAATGTCTGCCAAGAATGATAATATATTTCACTTTGATAAAGAAAATACGTTGAGAAAACCTAAACCGGAGCAAAAAATGTTTAAATTTTGGAATCAATTATATAAGAAATATTATTCAAATATTAATTGTAATTCGATAAAAGACGAATTATAAGTATACACAAAAAAATAATAATTACCTGACATTAACACCATCAATAGCTTTATTATTGTTATCAATGAAACTGTAAATTTCTTTATTAGTAATAAAATAAGAATTTGCAGTTTTTTCCTTTAAATTAAAGATAGCATTGAACTTTAAATCTTCGCATGCACTGTTTGGTACTCCTTGTAGAGAGAATGGTAACTGTACTATCTGATGTGCTTCAATATTTAATTTTTCATAGATTCCTAAAGGTCCAATCATAAATTGGTCTGTAGTATTTAACGAAGAAGGCACATTTAAAGTGAAATTACAATCATATCCATTATATATTCTCAGTTGCGCTAAACCATCTGTTACTGGAGTACCATAAGTCGGCTGCAAAATGAACACATCTCATATATTTTCATAAGATTAAAGACCTTAGAAATTGTAAAATCTGATACTCTTTTTGAACTTTAATTCAATAATTGGACTTACCAAAAGATTTAATTCAACAATCCCTGATATAATAAAAGCAAAAGCGGCCAGGATTCCTCCCCAGATCATCTTGTGTAATGGTTTTTTGATAAGTTTGCACCACGTCAGAAATGGATATATTGCCTAAAAACCAATACACTTCTAATTAATATCAATAAGGAGACTATAAACTAATAGAAAATAATTAAGAAATACTTGCCACTTCAAAAAGAGGAATGAAGATGAGAATTAATAAAGGATTTAAGACTTGCATTTGGTCTGCTTTTAGAGTCCAACTACCGATATCTTGTTCCATTCTATCAGCTTGAAATGTCCATCGCGAACCCTAAAAAATCACAATTGAATATATTGTCAAGTTTGAAAATAACTGTTATTATCAATATTTTTTGTAACAAATTTTATTTTGTTTTAACTATAATTATTAATAACACTAATAAATATAATAAATAATACAGTTTATTAACGTATACCAAGACAACAAGAAAAAAAATCTCTTAAACATCTTATACATTTTAAGTTATAATATAGAGAACGAGCTTGAACGAGTCAGATGCCAACAATGATTCAGGGACTGTCAAACGCAGACTCGTTCATTGAAACGCGTTGACTGTGAAAATTGTTTGGGCTTGCAGATGAAATAATAATCTCATATCAGTCGTTTATTTATATTATTATTGAAATATATTTCGAAACATTACTATACTATTTTAATATACCATTTTCAACGACGTAAATTACTCGCAGCCGATTCTAGAAAATGTTGAAATTAATATTAATTTTCTTTAGAAAAACTAAACTAGCTTCACGCTTTATCCCTAGCGGGGTAGTGAGAGAGAACGCAGCGCCAAACGCTACGGTCTCTGCATACCCCTTTCGCCTCGTGCAACATGTCACTTTCTTTAATTGTCATTATTCAAAATTTTTGAATTACTACTATCTACTCGTATAAATACTTATACTAACACTGTACCTCGTCGCTGTCTATAAGTCATAAAATATATATGATAATTTTATTATTGGGTACATTCGTTAATGTAATAGGACGCAAAAAACGATTTTTTAATTTTTGTCTTTCTGTGCGTTTGTTAAAGCTAATCTCAGAAACTGCTGAACCAACTTAAATTCAGTTTTCATTGTTGTAATTTCCCTTAACAGTTAGTGTTTGTTTTATGTGAGTCTGCATACGACAATATTGTTACAAAAAAACTGTTTTATTAAATTAGCTGAAATTTTAGTTATCAAATTATGGGAATTGTCTTTAAAATGATAATGTGATGATCACGAAATTAATTAGGATTAGAAAATAAATAATTGTGTAGTACTAGCGGGCAAAGGCGTGAGCGGGTCACAAGTAAGTCAATATGGTCATTTTGTTATACAAAAGTATCAATTTCTTTATGGTCCAAGGACGGGATAATTTTGGTTTTGAGTCGCTGATTAAAGTATCAATATTAAAGATTTCCAATATGCAATGACAAAAAAGATCGAGTAATGGACATTTTAACAAAGATTTCTCTTTTAAAAAAAATATATATTAGTTGAATATTCTTGTTCAGTTCTTTACTTAATTCGTTCATTGCCAGAGAATAATAATTATTGTTTAATTTTAAGCTTGCTTTTAAATTATTCTTGCAACAATCTTGATTATTTACTTCACAATACGTGTAATTCAGACCATCCAACCCTTTGAATAAATCTAAAATAACTCTATGATAAATATTGTAAAATAATAATTTTATAGTAACAATCAAAAATCTTTGGAAATATTCATCCTACTGCAAGACAGATTATGTTTTTTGTGTATCTTGTTCATCATTTATTAGTTATATTAGTATAGAAACATTTATTTTTTAGCGTTCCCTACTTTTCGAGGCAATTTTGATTGGTGGAACGCGAAGAAATGAAAATATTAATAAATAAACCTTCATACCCCCGAGTAGGGATCGCACCCACAACCGTCGCTTTATCGTCACACCCTTTTGTCCCTGCGCCATGGCGGCTTTTTAATATTAATTGTCGAAAACTCTTACAAAACTACATTTTACAGATACATTGTACATAACGATCGTAAATTTACATAAAATAAGATGATATTTATATCCAAGATGATAATATAGTTATAGCCAAGATATCGAAATCGAAGGAATTTGCGAATGCCGCGTCATGAGAAAGTAGGTAGATGATGCAAGCGAGGACTAAGTGGCACAAGCCGTTTCAAAGTTAATTAACTACATCAGTTTAAGAACAAGACTTTGAGGTTTCACGGAAAGCTTGTTCCGTAAACTTTTGCCAATTTAAGTAATTAAGAGATATTATATATATATATATATATATATATATATATAATACTCTTAGTATATCTGTAAAATGATTTAAATAAGTATATTTATTTCCTAAATGTGGAATAGTACTTTAAAAAATGTTAAAAATATTGAATAAATAGTATTCTTTCTCTCTTGATTGGATTGGATTGATGATTAACGGAAACACACAACGAGCATAAATTTCATATTATTTGTATAGTATTATAAATTGAATGGCATCTATACCTACTAAATGTATGTATTTTTATATTGGAAAAAAAAATATTTGTAGTTACTTGTAACTGATAGTTGATTTTCGGATGAAGCATTAAAAATTTCAATGTAAAAATGTCTTTAAATTATTAAGTGTAAAAGCAGATCATAATGTTTAAATGCTTTAATATGTATTTTTAGTAGATAATACCTACTAAATGCATACAATAAAAAGTATTTACAAAAATATTTAAAAATGTACTAAAAAATCAAACCTGCTGATCAAAAAGAGCCCAAAAGACTGGCAATGGTATGAACAACACGAGCACGCGCATCAAAGACTTAACATCTTCTATGAGGTTAGTGTCGTACTTATCATCAGCGTGGTCGAGCCAGTGCTCTCTCTTCTCTTTACTTTTCGTAGCTTTGACTACAGCGTGCTGAAAATATAAACAATGCATTAAGAATAGGTACACTTAGGTTTTGCAACATGCAATGCTGAAAAAGATCGAGTAATAGGTATTTTATTTATTTTTTCTCTTACGTAAAAAAATATAATAGTTTAGTTTTTTCTAATTTTTATTTCATTTCTATATACTTTTAAAGAGATGAAGGTATGTAATAAACATTCATTTATCTAATTTGTATTTATTTAAATTTATATTTCCGTTTCGTCGCTCTGGTGTCGAGACAAAGTGCGGCGTTGAGTTCTGCCACTCAACACGCAATGCCTCCAGAATTCGGCAGAAAGTGGGGAATAGAGTGTCTTTACATAAGGTTCCTTCTGCCTTCCCTGCTGTGTACGGGATACAGCGTGAAGCTGATTGTTTTTTCTATTTTATTTTATTTAGAAAAAAGAGAAAAAAGTTCCCTAGTTTTGTTATTCAAAAGTTATATATTATGTTATTTTTGCAAATATTATGCCAGACACTCAATATTTAGTGCAGTTTTATTGAGTATATTAAATGTGCTTGTATCTTATTTTCTTTTTATGAAATAAGACCTAGGCAAACGAACGTACGGGTCACAACATCTTAAGAGATTACCGCCACCCTAGACCATGTGTAACAGAGGAGGTACTGGTGCGTAGTCGGCCTTTGAGGTGGGGCTAGACGCATTTTTTGAAGGTATCCAAATCGTATCGACCTGGTTATACCATTCCATTCCACAGTTGCGGGGCGCGTGGCATGAAAAGAAGTTCGAGAAGAAGACGAAGTGCCATGTATCCAGATGGTGTGATTGGTATTTAAGTTTGTGACGTACTGCGCGGTTAGAGAATTTGGCGGCAGTAACAATAACTAGAACTCTCCCAATGATAAATACGGTAGAGAAAGCACATCGAGGAGGCGTCTCTACGCAAAGCAAAAGTGTCAAGCTTATCACAAATCTATTTATAATCTACATGTTTAGTATTATGTACTATAAAATAATATTCTTTTTCTCACCCCAACGCAAGACGATACTTTCGCGAAGACGTTTCCGGCGGGATTTTTCATAATATATAGTCTTTTTCCAGCAACAAAAAATACTGAAATTTTAATTACACAATTTTATTAGTTACTTATAAGGAGTGAAACAAAGTGACTTGAGAGTGAAAGTAGGTGACTTGAGTGTAAAATGCCTGCTGTATGCAGATGACAGCAGTGCTTATTGCATCATCAGAATACGATGTGGTGCCTTAGCTTCATTGATGAAACCGCTAATCGTCAGCGCAAGTGCACGTTTGGCCGTACATAATGTAGTGTTGGTACCGACACTGTTACACGCAGCGAAACGTTAGTTACAAAAGAAGAATGAAAGATAGATGAATGCTGTAGAGATGGGATCTTTTCGTAGAGTCAGCTTAGCTGATCGAACCCGCAATGAAGAGATATACAGAATGGCAGTGTACTAGCGAGAATGAAGAAGAAAGTGCTCAGCTGGTTTGGACACGTCGAACGAATGGGTGATGAAAGAATGGCAATCTAGATTTATGACGAAAAAGTGAGCGGTAAGAGAGGAAGAGAGAGACTTCGGTTGTCCTTCAAAAACCCAGTATCAAAGATATTGAGAGATTAAGGTCACGCAAAAAGCACGAGGACCCCTCAGAGGGCATGTATGAAGAGGCTGATGACACGAACTGGATGAGACGAAAGAGGTATGCAGAGACCGTAGCGTATGCCGCTCCGTAGTCCCTGACTCCCGCGCTAGGAATACAGCGTGAACACAGCTATTATAATATAAATAATAATACTATTATTAGTTACAATTATTATAATCAATTTTCAAATATTTTCTCTTTTACAGCAATAATAATTATGATAAAATTTTGGCAATATGATATTTATTTCATAAATTTTATGTTTTATCGATCAAGGTAATAAATAAAACACCTACATATAAACGGAATTCAAGGACTTTAATCGATTGGTTACGAGAAAAGGTTAAAACTAATGTAACTGGATATTTACTTAGAATTGACAGTCTAAGTGGATATAAATATTAACCTAGATGCATATACTTTATGAAAAATTGTTAACTTCAAATGTAAATTAATATTTTATATTATCTATGTAATATTAATTTTATGTATTCCTAACCTATACTACTTATATAGAAAAGTAGTATCATTATGCAACTAATGTATGATTATTTTTTACTACGCATACATTTATTTAACATGTCAGAGTGTGCTAAGCAATATTTTTTTATATAGCGGGGTAGGCAGAATGAACTTAGTGCTTAGACACTCTCCCATTTTCCGCGGATATTTCTCGCCGGACTTTTGCTTGGTTACCAGAGCGACGAAACAAAAATAATTAAATTTCTTTTGCCCCGCATGGGAATCGAACCCACAACCGTTGCGTTTACAGTCATACGTCTGAGCCACGACAGCCTCTATACACATATATTATAAAATATTAACAAAAGGAAACTAAAATTAGTTAAAATAAACTTACTAATAGAAACAATCATAAGTATTCCCGGTACTCCAAAAGCTAAAGAATAACAATCATTGTCTCCGAAACAGTGGACGTCGGCTCTAAGGATGGGTGTGAGGAACGTCGATATAAGACTTCCAGCATTGATGGCGAAGTAAAACAGAGAGAAGAAGTAGCCCAAGTATCTCTCTTGCTCCGGTAACTTGAACTGGTCTCCACCGAACGCAGAAACGCACGGTTTAATCCCTCCTGTGCCGAATGCTATTAAAAGTAGAGCTAATATTGTAAATTCTCTGAAATATACAAAAATATAACAATTTATTGAGTATTTAATATGAAAGGATTGTCCATATTATTTTATATCGATACGAAAATATGAACGGGTGAGTTATTCACATCCTATATTTTTTTTTGTTGCGCGTTGTATCCCGTACACAGCAGGGTAGCAGAGTGGTCTGGTGTCTAGACACTCTGTTCCCAATTTCCGCCTAACTCTGGAGACATTGCGCGTGATACCAGAGCGAAGAAATAAAAATATACATTTAAATAAATATTTTATTTCGTCTTACAGTCTTGTACCCCTGCGCCACGACTGATCTTTTAATAAAAATTTAATCTAGTTAAAATTCTAATTTCAATATCAAATTAGGTAATTTTTAATTGATTTTCATTGTGAAAGCAAATATTATTGATAATTAAAT